>JACDOX010000087.1:1267523-1290166 GCA_014549065.1 Cardinalis cardinalis | reverse complement strand
AACCAACCGCCGCCCGGCCCCTCCGTGCCCCCGCCGCCTCACGGCGCCCCGCCGCGCTGCGCCCCGCGCTTGCCTCTGCGTCCGGCGGGTTCTTCGCAGCGGCACCGGCGCCGGCGCCGCCTCAAGCCCGCACAGCACCGCACCCGCCACGGCTCACACTGCCGCTCTTGAAGAGTCCGCGCCCAGCTAAAGCGCAGCGCGGCGGGGCGGGGCCTCCCCCGCTCCTCAGGGGGAGGAGCGCGGCCAATCCGGGGCGCCAGGGGGCGTGGCTCGAGCCCGGGGCGTGGCCTCCCGCCATTGGCGGGGCCCCGCCTGACGCGAGGACACCGCCCTCCCCTCACCCCCCCCGCGCGCCGGGGCCGTGTGGGAGGGGAGGGGGCCGCGCCGCTCCCCGCTCCGWACAGCCTCAACTATTAACGCCCGGCATGGGTAAAGAGCTAAAAAAAACTCCTAAACACACACAGTCCGAGTTACTATCGCAAATAAATAGCCCTCAAGTTCACCTGCATCACACTGCCTCCCTCCGAACTCCCCCTCAGCGCCCTGAGGTGAACATGGGCACAGAGGGAGAAGCCCCCGTTTCCCCGCGGGCTTTGAAGTAACCGCAGACAAGCGTGAGATTGCATATTGCATAGAAATGCTTTATTATGTTTATTTGACCAAAGTAATTAAAATAAGGCATTYTGGGCTAGATGTAAACATAGAGGTCATCTGCACGGCAGGTGGCTGCTGCACAGTGAGCAGGTGTATGGCAACAACAGCAAGAGTGTCAATTTCTGCTTCTCAAGGGGAAATACAAATTCAAAGTTACGTTAATATTTAATTTTATTTGTTATGAATAGGGTTTCTCTCGAGATTTGATTCTGAAAAGCAAGGTTTGGATTCAACACAATGGGTTCAAGTCTGAGAGACCARGAGTTCCAGAGATAAAATTCCCTTTCACTACTACAGCTCTTGACACTCAGAGAACTACGCTGTGTTGTACAAAGGCATTTAAAATTTAAGTTCGGTAAATGTTAGATATCCTGCATGTGAGTACACTGTTATTACTAACATGTGCTTTAAGTGGCACTTCCTTTAAAGAACATAATACAGCATATTTATTTTACTTACATTCTGATGTCTGATTTTACGCCATATATTAATATAGAAAAGGATTCTGCAAGACTCTGCAAAGTAGTAATCATCTGCCCTACTTGTCACTGACAATGTCTCTAGCAATAAGTTCTTTCATTATTTCATTGGTACCACCATAGATTGGCTGAACACGGGCATCCACAAAAGCTCTGAGGGAGGAAAAAAACAAAACAAGGAAATATTACAAACAATGCCTCAGAATGACCATATATTAAAAAAGAAGAAAAAGAGCATTTTATCTTTAGGGATCCCTCTTTTCAAAGTATACTCTTCMCATTGATAAAGTAGTTCTTATTTTCTAAGAAGCTTCAACTACCTGGAATATTACGACTTTCCAGGATGCTGTGTGCCAAACCAGGAACTGGGTCAGCATCTCTTCCCTGTTTGTTTATAGTGTAAAGTCTCCATTATTGCCTCTAATTAAAAAAAATACAGCCCTATAAACCCAGACTCCTGCTACTACTCCACTCCCAATTCTTGTTCCTGGTGACAGCACACAGGATGATGACAGAGCTTTTCCATCTCCATTCTGCTTCCTCACACAGGAGCAACGTGGCATTCTCTGGAAATCTACTTATTACTGGACCTCAGAGATAATAAAACCCTGTGTGGGGAACTGCTGTACACACAGACATGGAGAGGTTCAAGGACACCCCAAACTGGCCTTCCTTTAACAAGACAGTGCAGATCACTCACAAATTACACTCCATGAAAACATGGACGAGTAAGTTATTTTAAAGCAACATTTCATACTCAACATATTTAAAATTWAAAAAAAAAATCTGAACTTCTTCAGTTAAAAAAATTAGCTTGCTTATGACAACTGCACAGCAGTCCYGTGTTTGCTATTTCTACTGTCAGATTACCACCTCTTTGATAYATTTAATAAAAACAGCAGAAAATCTCTACTTAGTGTGTCACAGCCAGTACACAAACTTCACAGATAACACACAAGGATATATACAAAATCTCCATAAATGTCTCTAAATTCATAAAGTCAGAAAAAAWTGGGAATGGCAAATTTCTTTGTCCACATATAAATCTCTTAACTTCTTAATTTTCAAAGGTGTAAAAGACCTAAATGTAGCCAGTTATGCTCTTGATTTAATTACTTGATACTCAGTGGTAGAAKAAACATGTTTTCTTCACCCATATGCATTTAATTTCAGATAAAACACAAAACTAGCTCCCTTCATTTCTAATTTTTATAGTTTTGCTGTTTTTTTCAATTAACATTTTCTTCTAAAAAAAACAACTTTTGTGAAAAAAACCCAGACAATAATTGCTGAACAGATTTAGAGTTATTTGGAGAATCAGAACAAAGCCTTCCTACAGACATCTGTACAGTAATTTCAATTAAACACAATGAGAAAATGAACAGTAAATCACTACTAACASTAAACAACTAACACACAGATGCAAAGGAAGTGCCTCCTTTGACTTTGCAGGTAATCTTTCATCACACAACATGAAATGCTCCACTTACTTTGCAATGGGATACTCCCACATGTACCCCCATCCTCCATGCATTTGTACACACTGGGTAGCGACGCTGTTTTGGAGATCAGAACACCTTAAATGGCCAAAAGGAAATTTGCAGTTAGAAGGACATCATGTTGCAAAACATTACAAAAGACAAAGATATGTTAACAAGACAAAAAATATTATTAGTAAGAAATAAACACTGCTCAATTGAATGCATTAAAGGTTTGTTCCCTTTCTGGGACAGCTTAAGAGGGAAAGGTTTCAAAACAGACTTGTTTACCTTTCTCACAGGCCAAGAGAATCCTTTTGTGAAGCAAGTTAGTACAGTCTCTTTTCTTGCCAAATCACTCAGCTTTGTCAGAAATTAACAATAAACCAGGCTTCCCCTCACCACTGCCATTAGCAACACACCAGGATACTCTTTGAGCATAACTGTCACCTGGGCATAATTTATTTTCTGCAATAAAATTTCCCAATAGCTTTTTCWACAATAGCCTCCAATTCTTAAAACATACTGTAATTCTCCAACAGCATTTGTTGACTACAAAATATGGATTTAATAGCAAAAAAAAAAATTTCCAGCTCAAGCTGTCGTTAGAAGACATGAGAAAAACACTTTCTAAGCATACAGCTTTCAGTGGCAAYAGAAGAAACGAAAATGAAAAGCTAATTGCTTCTCCTGGAATAATGGTCTTCTCCTCAAACCATCCCCTCATTCATTTAAATCCTTACAGTTTATGATACCAAATGTAATTCTGCAGCTSTGAGTTACTGCAACTGTCTTTCCTAAATATATTCTCAAAWTCAAAAATTTAGGTAYGTACCACAAYCTGTCWCCACAAGAWAAACCAAACCAAAAMAACTTTACAGACCTTTTCCAGACATTAAAAAAAGAGATGCAAAAACCAGGTTTTAAACTCCTTCAATGCTCTAACTCAAGTCATTGACTATACAAAAAGTTTGAAGGGAAATTTGAGACTGGAGAGAATGTCCCAATACATTAGGGAATAAAGCAATTCTACATTCAAGCATTTTCTAGACCATTTAAGTGAGTCTTATGGAAGGATCACAGGAACACCACTGAGGAAAGAGGAAACCCACAACAAACCATGCTGGTTAACAGCTGTGAAAGTGAGGGATTTTCAAAAGCCTTGCTTATGGGAATTTGTTGAGGAAGTGAGTCTGCATACCTCAGCTGGCATTAGTTGCTTCCTCCTCCTCAAAATGGAATGCCTCTGCTTCTGTACCTGGTACTTCTAGGTAATCACTGCCAGGAATAGCACTCAAAACCTTTCCTTCCATTGTAAATATTTCTGCTCATTTCCTCTATACTTATTTTGAAAAGCCTAAAAACTGTAAGCGTGTCTATCTTCCATAAACTTCTTTGCTTATGTCTCATGTGGGTTTTTTCCTCCCATCTTTGCTACAAGCTATGACTATACAAATTCATGTACCTTAGATATTTCTTAGATATTGTTTTGCTCTGGTAAAACTATGTTAACATATGACACCRCCAAGTGCCGGGTGAGGGAGAAGTAGTTCTGGACAATATAGGAAAGCACTGTTCAGTCTCAGTTACAGCAACAGCTGTAGCCAACTATTTCTTCCCAAAACCAGATAGCTTTGRAAGCTGGCTTGGCCAAACAGCTATTCTTAAGTAACATTGACTAAACAGTATAATAGAGCTTCAAATATATTTAAATTTGGCTCCGAATATTCAAATTTTGCTTTAAAAGACAAAAAGCCATCTACTCCATTAAAAAAAAARRAAAWTWWAAAAAACACAYAACAACAAATTGCTAACAATAAAATGCAAATTTTTCTCTAAATACCAGTGGAGCACTTGCTTTTACTTAAAGCTAAAGCAGAGGCATGATTTTGTTATTAATGGAAGCCTATTTTAAAAGTAYGCCTTTACTTTGAAATTGATCTGGTTAACCAAACTAAGTTCTCAGTGTAACTCTTGATTTTTGCTGCCCACACCATCGGAGTTAAGACCATGCAAGTGACAGTCCCAGATGACTGTGAGCACGTACCAGTACTTGGCCATGGAGGCTGTGGCAGAGTCCAGGCGTTTGTCTGCATGCAGCTGCAAACAGTTGTCCATAAAAGCTCGGCCCACACAAATCTGAGTCTTTATTTCAGCCAACTTGTGCTGCACTGTCTTGTTTTGGAAGAGGATAGAGAGGGGAGAAGTACAGTGCAGTTTAATACTTAAGGTAGAAAATGCAGGATTTTCCAAAAGGATTGCTGTTAGAAATCACWATTTCAAACTTTGGCTCAGTACATCAGAAGACACCAGACAATTATGCATTCACCAGTCCTATTAGACAAGGTTACTGCTATTTACTTCTCAAGGTCAACTCAAAACACAAATTTAAGAGAAAAAGCACAAGGAAAGGGAAAACAAATTCCTAGAGAGCACATGGCAGAAGGCCCAGAGTGCTCTGTCACTCTTGGCTCCCTCTGGCGAGGGAATGTCCTTTCACTYTGTAGAGCCATGAACTTTCCCAATTAATAACACTTCACCATCTGTTGAATGCTTTTTCTATGTATTCTTCAGAGTTTAAGCTACATGCAAAGAGACTGAAGCAAAAAAAAAACAAACAGTTACAATATCAATGTTTCTCAGCACTGAGTTCTGTCACATTGGTAAAAAGGTTTAGATAGAAGAAGTAAAATCCATCATAAGGTTATGTAAAACCAGACCAGGCAGGCATTCAACCATCTTCTTGTAATTCTGGTAGGGAGGGRATAAAAACATCACCCACTAATAAAAGTTCTTTCTTATTTCAGTTCTAGAATTATATATTAAAAAAAATCTTGCTTCCCTTGACAAGAAATACACTGGACCAATGTTCTACTACAAGGAAAGAATTCATTTCAAACACTGTAATGCGGCATGACTAAATGAATTAGCCCAAGGCAGAGCTCTAATTGGAAAGGATTATTTATAATATGCACACTCAAGTCATCAGCAAGAGAGATATGCAGAAATTCATTATTTTGGCAAAAATAATACACTTCTTGAAATTTATTGTCCACCTGCTGATGGCCTAGCCTAAAAAGGGAGATTATTTTGGAGACCTCTGCAGAGTGAACTACTACAAATAGGAAACATCTCCTACCTACATTTAAACAAGTTAAAATATAGTTCTTTTGTGTTTCAGTCACACAGTGAAAATTCCATCTGGAATTATGGAGTCCTGAAGGTTAACTTTAAAAACTATGAAGATCATAATCCACTGAAGGACATCTAGCATTCCAGCCTCTAAAAGTTTTAGCTCTGGTGCTCTTCACAACTAAAGATTTGAGTCTGACAAACGGTCTCAAGACRTAGAAATGGATTTTTTTGTTAATTATTTCAAAAGTATATAAAAAAAAGAGGCAGCCAACATCTTCAGCCCCTAAGACTCAGCTCYATCTATAAACCAAACATGCAGGAGCTTGGCTTCCTTCAGCCCTAATGGTTAATGCTATTGTCAGGAAAATTGTATTATATATAGCAATCCTGTGGAAAGCAATATCTATTTCATGACTGCAGCTAAAGAGTGCAGGCACAAACATCTCAAAACTCAATTACCTACCCCCATCAGGAGTGAGCTCTGCCCACAGAGCATCACACAACAGTTTTACACACAGCCACACAAACACCCAGACTGCTGCTGCCTGAGGAGTCTCAGCACAACCTTCATGAAGCACCTCCACAGCACTCAGGCAGCAAGGTCACTGCTGGGAGTCCCCYTCCTCCAGGAGCATCCAAAATAATTTTTCTGCAATGCTCTGTGTGCAGAGGAACACAGTACCTACACAGGCAGCCCCCCAAAAAGGATTTTAGGCACAGACAAATAGAGGCAGGTGTGATGGACTCTTGATTAGGACCTCTGGCAGTAAAATGCAAGCCTGAGATGAACAAGGGAATCATTCTTCAACAGCAGCAAGGAGCCAGGATACTTCCTGTTATTTCCTTCTAAGAAACAGCACTGCTGGGAGGTTACCTACCCAMGTCATAAAATACATACATTAAGGCTTTTCTGGTGCTTCTTTAAATTATTATTTTTGCATTTCAAAAATGAAAAACAGGCACGGAGGCAAAAACCATCCCCAGTGAAAGCTTTGAAAATGACCCTTTCAAAGAAGCCCAGTGATTTTCATTTGGTCACTACTTCACATGCACAGCTGTACAGCAAACACCCACTAGAATCTGTACACAAGCAGCTCAGTTCTAACTCACCTGCAAATGTGCAATTGTCTTCCCAAAAGCTTTTCTTTGCCTCACATAATTCCTTGTTTCTTCAAACATGAATTCACAGCCAGCAAGAGCCATATCAGCAATTAGCAGTCTTTCCTTTTGAAACACAAATTACAGAATGCAGTTGAGTTAGTCCTACATTTCTCCACATCAGATGCACAATTAGGACACAGATGTTCAGTGCTGTTCATTAATGGAGTGGGAGCAGAAGTCACATAAAACATCAAACCAGACATACTGCATTACTGAAATTAATGAGTTGGACAAATAAATGCCTTGCTGKCCAAAACTCACTTTTAAGGCTTTACTGGCATAATGCTCCAGCACAATGACTCAAAAAATAGCTACAGATCAACCACAGGAATCTTACTGACTGAAAAATTCTGTTTCAATTATTGGCTTCCACTGCTCAGCTAAAACAACAACTGTATTTAATGATTTCAATAGACAACTCTAGGGGGAAAAAAAGCCTACAAAAATGTCTTGTTTTTCCTTCTTCATTGCACAGTGAAAAACAAAAACTACATGCAGAACAATTTCTTCTGGCAACAYGGAAACAGTCTGATGCATTGCATTGAATCTGCTCGTGGGACATCTATCTAAAGCATTAAAAGATTTCTTTTGATCAGGTTTTGTATTTACTCACACTATAAAATTAAAAAATATGATCCCTACCAAATGAGGCAAGTATGTCATAGCTTTGACAAAGCAGAGACACATTTTGGAAAACAACATTGCCTCCTTGTCCTCCAAAATAATTCCAAAAGTTCATRAACTGACTTGTAAAGTAGCAAGGTATTTTGGCAGCTAAACAATTTCCCTACTTTGTTATATGAACAGAATTCCATGCAACTTTAATATGCTTCTACTTGCAGAAGAGCTACAACAGCAGTGCTTGTTTCTTGAAAGACAATGCCAAATGAATCAGAGATGTCCAAGCTATACTTAATTTACTGAGCAAAGTGCTTCCATACTAGAAGTACACAAGAAATCTGTGGAATGTTCTTTTTAACACACTACCTCAGGTTTTTCAATAGCTGAGTTGCTGATCAAGAGATCTGTCTTTGAGCTGGTGTGATATCAACCCTTTTAGCAATGCCCAAAGAATTCTACACCTAGCACTGTGTGCTTCAGTTAAAAATCAGCAGTATCAACAAAACATTGCACACTAGACTGTCACAGACTGGAAAAGATTGATGTCTTGAGAYATTTTGGGATGTATATGTGGGGATAGGGGTGCAAGTTGGGCCCTGCTCTGCACACCACAGACTCCAGCAAGCCCTGCAGTGTCTGTCAGCTGTGGCACACTGCAGMGGCAGTGCCCCAGTCTTGCCMAAGYCAGCTCCTGAGTGGCTGAGTGACCACAGTCCCATTTGGGAGGGCCAGGGTGCCTCAGGGAGTTAAAAGGCTGACCACAAGGGGWCYTTGTCTTGACCCTGTCAGCTTCTTGGATTCTCTACCTCATCATCACTGGAACTCAGGAGTTGGTAGTTAAATGTGTGTTTTTCTATCTCTAATTCTCTTTCCATTTTGAGTCATGAAACATTGGACAGGTTTAAACGCTGCTAAGTTAAACAGACTAAGTTAATGCTAAGGCATGAGTTTTATGTTAATTGGAGGTCCTTTGTCAAAGTTCCTTGATTTTCTACATTTTGCCAGTAAACTTGGATCATTTTGATCTCCTGAGAATATCTGGCTGCTATTTCTCCTGTGAGCTTAACCYATAGAAATGTTTTGGGGTTTTACAAAGGCATCTCACTTCAGCAACCCAGGTGGCCCACCACAATACATGAACTTCACAACTAATGACAAAATCTGTCTCTGTTCTTCCTGCAGACAGCAAACACTCACAACACTCCTTTTACCTGAGGCAGCTCTGCCATCAGATAGTAGAAGCCTTTGTTCTCTTTTCCAAGCAAGGCACTGGCTGGCAACCGAACATCTTCAAAAAACAGCTCCGCTGTGTCCTAGGAGGATTTGAAAGGCAACAGTTGAGTCTGACACTCTCATCCCATCAAACTAACTTTTCCCTACTGTTTTCTTGCTGTTGTGCATCTTAACTTGAAATCCCAGATTTAGCTTGGAAGGATCCTCCAGAAGTCATCTAGCYTACATCCCACTCAGAGCAGCTCCAGAAAAACAATCAGCTGAGGGCCTTGTCTAGTTAAGCTTTCCAAAGCTCAAAAGCTGAAGGCTCCAGGGCCTSTCTCAGCCCCTGTGCCAGTATCCAACCACTTTCCTGGTGGACCTTTTTTCCTAATACCTACTAAGAATTTTCCTAATGTAACTTGTCTCCTTCGCCACTCTCCTCCTCAAAAAAGGACCAGGTCCCAGCATCTCTAGAGCTAAACACATCAGTAAGTTCCTGTTCTTTCAGGCTTCTTCCAAGTAAATGCATCCTGCTTCCTCAGCCTCTCTCTGCACACCACATGCTTCAGACTTCCACAGGCAAAATAAGGATCCATTACATTGCATGTTTGTGCTCTTAAGTCTAACAACTAGAACAGAACCATAGTTCCATCTTATATTTATTTAGCAGCTGCCAGGCATTAAGTGGGTTTAGACTTTCACCAAATCTATTGCATCAGGGGCTGTATGAACTCACTTGAGCTTTCAGGCCAATTTTGTGAAGTTTGCGCCCTTTGATGAAACCTTTTGTTCCATTTTCCACCAGAAAAAGGCTGATGCCATGAGCAGGGGATCGGGCCTCCCGGTCTGTAACCGCAACCACGATCACCACGTCGCCCAACCAACCGTTAGTGATGAACACCTGCAAAAAAAAGGAATTTAGAATAAAGCAAGGTGGATAGAGGTTAAAAGAGATCACCAARTAGCAGAAAGTAAAATTACATTGACGCTTTCAGAGGTGAAATGAAAGGCAAGGGTCCGGTGTCCAGAAGAATTTCAAGCTTTTGATACTAAGCGTTTAGGAATGAGGCAGACATTAATTTGAGAAGCACTGTGTGGGACAGAAGTGTGAAGTTAAAGAATGCACAGATCTGTCTCTTCTGTCTGTCCCATGATAAAGAAGGAATGCAGTACCAAATGTAGATATTAAATAAACACAGAGGCTCTCTTGTCTAGAAATTAAATTATTTAGGCATAGCACTCAAAACTATCAATAACTCCTTGTCACAACTGCTTACTATTACGCTGCAGAATAACTCATGAGCCTGTCAAATGGATCCATGTTATGTATAGCAAAAGAAAGCTTTCTGTCCTATGTGGCTTCAAATGAGTGGCATGGGCAGGGCACCTTTTTAGCAACTATGCCTATATATCTGCTTGCACACACTGTCACCACTGAAATTCTGCTAAGACCAGAAGTCTCTATTGTACTGTTATCAGCAGCAGTACAAAGTAAGATTAAGACATTTCATAGCTTTCAAAAAAAATGGTCTGTTGAACCTACACTCCCACTTCAACACTATTTCTGCCTTCTTATTTTTCATTATGGTAACGAAAAAACCRCTTTGCCACAGCTTGACAGCACAGTGAGAGCATGATGCAGCTGGTTTTTTTTTTTTCTAACAAGACCAGCAAGCTCCTGAATAAAGATTCAACAGCTTTGCATTGTGGAAACACAAGTTTTCACTCAGGCCACAGAAGATTTCACAGCAGTATTATAGATATTTTATTGTTAAACATCCGTACTGAGAACCATACTGCTCATACTACACAGCATATTTTTTTTCCCTCTCCTTCACAGTTTAAGGGAAAATAAGCTTTTTAATAGGCTTATTTTAAAGGTACAAAAAACAACCTATAAAAGCCCTCCTATAAATCAGTTTGTAAATTGCCTGCAACAGACATATCTCAAGACCTATATAAAAAAAGTACCTGGGGAAAAAAAACCCACCTACAACATAACTCACACAAAAAACTCAAACCAAAAGGATTGGGAGGAGATGCTGAGAGCAGTGCATATCCTGCATTCAGTTAAATGTGTTCAGTTCCTAAAGCCCACGAGCAGAATGCACGTCAGTGCACTTACCTTACTCCCATTAAGAATCCAGTCACTTCCATCTTTTTTTGCGTATGTCCGAATTCCCTGCAAGTCACTGAAACAAAATTCAAAAGGTCCTTCAAAAAACCATTCCAGRAGCTGCAATTTGTATCTTGGATTCTATCCAGTACACAATAAGGTAGATTCTACACCATCCAGACATGGGGCTCAGTGAAAGAATAGCAAGACACTGTGAAATAGCTGAGTGTAACAGAAGCCACAAGCAGGGTGTGGAAAAGGATGACAAATCTGTGCAACCATGCAGGAGCACAAGACCCCATTTCCCCATCCCTGCTTGTGGGAGGTGGTGTAATGCAAGCATTGACACCAACAGGTCAGCATCCACCTACACAGTACACCTCAGACAACAAATGGCAGATAAAAACAATCCTCTTCACAGGCTCAATCCTGATCAGGAGGCTCTGTGAAAAGCCATGAGCAACAGCTGCCATTTGTAGAAATCTCACACCAACAGGTTTTGCACTTCAYGTGTCCTGTCCCTCTCTCTTTTGCAAACTGGTCAGATTAGCAGTGTCTACTCCAAACCTGTGCTGGGCAAGGAGGGACATTTCTCTGAAAGGATTCAGAGGAAAGAAAAACAAGGTGTTCTGTTCTGCAGAAGAAGCTAATAGTAAAGCCAAGCCTTCTTTACTGAAGCATGTAATWTCCCACTTTTTTTTCTCATGTTGTAAGTATGTTCACATGCAAGCAAGTTGATATCTATAAACTCAGACTGCAAAAGCAAATACAAAGCAAATTTGCCCACAGTGGGACAATACAGGAATGGATTCTGAGCTACTATCTTGAAATGACAAAGCTGTAATAAAGAAATCTATAAAAGCTTTTTTGAGTCTTGCCTACAATGTGGGATAGTCTGTAAAGTAACTAACCAGGAGGCTCAGAATGTTTCTCACTGACAAAGCAACAGACAGCAAATAATGTTGAGACCATTGTTTTAGTATTTGGCTCACCTGCCAGCCCCAGGCTCTGTCATGGCAATAGCTCCAATGCATTTGCCTGCAACCATCTGRGGGATAAAGCGTTTAATCTGTTCTTCAGAGCCATAGTTTGCAATGTAGGGCATGACTATATCTGAGTGCAGGCTGAACCCTGGGCCTGTACAGTTGACATACATCCTGAGAAAAAAGGGGAGGGGGAAGTTAAAAAAATACTAACAAAGACTTGAACACTGAACTTGCACCATTACAACACAGAGACAATAATGAAGAGAACCCCACTACACAGAAGTCTCAGAGATCTTTTACTATTATTTACAGAATTTAATTTCACTGCCAAATGGGTACATAACCTACCAGGCTATAAAAAAGGCTTCCCCCAGTCACAAAGCCAATGTTACTCAAACAATGATACAGAATACTTAAAACAGGAGGGATTTAYATTTATGTAAATTATCCTTTCCACAGCAAAGTTAACATCATTTTCTGTAAGGAAATGTAGTGCACAATTAGGACAACTTATGAAAAAAAAATTACAGTCACAAACAGTAAGATCATTGAAATTCTTCCTGAAGCCTGCACTACTCACTGCTCCTCCCAGACGATGGCTGAAGAGAGAATATCTGCTCCAATGCCTCCATGCTTTTCAGCAATAGCAACCCCCAGCAAGCCCTGCTGTCCAGCCTTTTCCCAGAGCTCCCTGCTCACTTGGCCATCCTTCTCCCACCTGTGGAAGGAACACAAAGCCAGGGTCACACACTGCACCCCCCACGTGCTCCTGTTTATCTGCTTCACACTGGAACACCAGCAGACAGTGTGAAGGGACAGCTGTGTGTCMCAGCCAAGAAGCAGTGGCTTAACCACAGAGCTTCTAATTTTCAAGTCCACAGATGACACTGGCTTTGCAGGGACACCAGCTGCAAAACAAGTCTGAACTCCTGCTTCCAATGTGTAACCTGACAAGATTTCATTAAGACTTGTTATGAGACTCTTACACCAGACTGGGATTTAGGCAATTTAGTCCCAACCATCTGGATAATTACAGGCRGGTCTTTATCCCCCTAACATTCCGTTTGTACATTTACCCACATAAAACATGAGTATAACACATCATTATATTTCATCAAAGATTTCAACTTTACCAATGAAAAATGCTTTATCAGAACAAAATGATACCATATTAGTCAGTTTTGTATAAAAATCTGTCCCTGTGCACTTCTTAAGAGTCAGTACTGTATCTTGGTAAATTACTGCTTTAAGATATTTCAAATTTGTGTAAATAGATAGCTGAGGCTTATCTGATGACAGCTTGCAAACTTTAACACCACAGGAATCACCTATTCCTGGAAAATTAATGCCTCTTTATGGGGTTTGCCAACTCAACAGGGATGGCCATTAATAGTCCAGGTTTTATTTTTTTAATGCYTTTTTTTCCTAATGCCACAGTTAAAAAATTATATGGTAAACAGAATGTACCAGAGACATTGCTCTGACACACCTGTGTGCAGCAGAGCTATACCATAGGTTTTTACCTACAGTTAATCAAGTATCTTATCCTACATACAAAACAGAACCATAGAATCACAGAATGGTTCGGATTGGAAGGGACCTTAAAGCTCATCCAGTTCTGACCCCCTTCCATGGGCAGGGACACCTTTCACTAGCCCAGGTTGCTCCAAGCCCCGTCCAACYTGGCCTTGACCTCTCCCAGTGATGGGGCAGCCATAGCTTCTCTGGGCAAGCTGTTCCATTATTTAGGCTGATTCACAGAGCTCTTGCTCCTACACTGGAAATCTTAAATCTCTTTTCCAGTATTTAAGCTAATTCACAGAGCTTTTGCTCCTACACTGGAAATCTTAAATCCCTTTTTACCATCTTTGCTTTCCCCCTGATCTTTCAGGGACATTCCTGTCTCTATTTCACCCAGCACCAAAGYGTCTCCTCCTCCCAATAATCCAATTAATGTTCTGTGCCTGAGGCCTCCTTGTTGCCTTGAAAGGTGTGAAAACAGAGTGGTTCAGAGGCCACTGAAGTGATGCAAGAATACAAGTTGAACTTGGTACAGCCTCCCTAAGAAACTGTTGCATCAGCAAGATGGCAAATAGGATCTTCAGCAACCTCAAACAGACTAATACCTGTCCATAAACCTGCCCTGGAAGTCCTTCCAACACAAAATGAGAGAAAACATCTGGTTTTATGGACAGAATATGACTGTGCAGTGGAAGAGCATACTACTACAAGGTTATAGTTTGAGGATTAAAAAAACCCAAACTGCCACCAACCCTGCTGTAAGCCTCCTGCTGCTCATTCCTGCCCCAGAGCTATGATGTTCCACCCACTCAATTAAGGCACCTCAGCTATTTGTGGATACACRCTTCAGCTGTGTCAGGAGCCTCTCATCTGGCAGGACCATTTCAGAATAAGCCCTTTGCTATCCCATGCTGTTTTCACTTCAAGCAAACTGGAAATTGTTTCACACTACCACAGCTTGACACTTTTGGTTCAAAACCATACCCTGAGTTAATTTCTTTCCTTTTCACCACTATAATGTGATTGCATATGACTAAAATAAGGGTTAAAACTACACTCCAGCTAAAATAAGGGCTAAAACCACCCYCCAGCTCTAGTTCAGTGGAATTGCAACACTTTACTCTGTGCAAAAAATGCACATACTTCCACAGAAACAAAAAAACAAATATATTCAAACACAGATGTTTTGTGCAAGTTTCTTGGTAATGCATAATTCACCTCACCATGCTATAAGTACTTGCATGCAGCTACAAAATCTACTGC
Source organism: Cardinalis cardinalis (assembly GCA_014549065.1). Taxonomy (NCBI): domain Eukaryota; kingdom Metazoa; phylum Chordata; class Aves; order Passeriformes; family Cardinalidae; genus Cardinalis; species Cardinalis cardinalis. The sequence continues at coordinate 1,275,537 of JACDOX010000087.1, read as the reverse complement.
AAGAGAGACAGTAACACACAATCAAAGCCTTTTTCAGTGACTATTTCCCAATAGTGTGGGAACTGRACTGTCCCCCAACTCTACCCCAAAAMCACCTCTGTCAGTTAATCCCAGAGGCAGGGAAACTGCTGCAACTCTGCAAACTGCATTTATCTGCTTGTGAGCATAAGCTGAGGATGCCTACACTGGAGCTCAAAGGATGCATTCAATTTTGATTATATATGATTTTTCTTCATGCATGACTTTCACAGGTTTGTTTTAATTTGGCAAWTTTGAAATAGAAAGCTTGTACATGAAAACTAATAATCTGTATATCCTGCTGTACCAGAAGTAACACCACAGAAAGCATTTTGAGGAAAAATGAATTTTGGCAAACCAAAACGTGTAGGAGGTTCTCTTACTCTGCATGAAAAGGCAGCACTTCTTCCTGAAAGAATTTCCTGGCACTCTCCCTGAAGATATCATGATCTGATGAGAAGATCCTCCGAATTCCTATATCAGTCAAAGTTTTAGCAGAAGATGGCTCCAGGCGCTTTGTGCCATGCTGTTCTGTCTGCAGAGGACTRGAAAAAGACAAATTCATGCATCTGTTAGGACACAGGCACTCTAYTTGCCTTTTAAAAGGGAGGAAACTCCTGTGTTACTAAACACAGCTCACATCCCAACTCTGGCACACCATGAGGTCTAAAGGACACCCATGATAAATACAAAGAACTAACATACACTGCACTCCACTGGGCTATTAATGGRGGTAAAACAAGGCTAGTTTGTTTCTAACACTTCAAATAAATTAAAAACAACAATAATACATATATAAGTAAAAGAATAAAATTAACCTAAAGAAAACAAAGGAATACTTCAACCAAAAAAACCCAACCAAACAACAACAAAAAACCAAAACAAAACAAATAAACAAAAAAACCCACAAAAAAAACTGAAACAGTGGTAAATGTCAGTAGTAGAAACCACACAAGGAAAGTATAACTATGAAATAAGAAAGAAGGGGTTATAACACCATTGTAGGGGTTTRGAACATCAAGGATGACATACTGCTTTAAGGCTGAAACAAAAATTCGCTTCTCATATTTATATATTGGATTTTTTCCTTGTTTTTATTGTATTGCTATGAAACATCAGAAACTTTAAGTACAGAGCTGAGTGTATAGAAAAGGCATTCACTTTTCCCTTCTCAAACTATTTTGTTAGTCTCTCAGTTCCTCTGCACATCACCTGTGTGTAGTCCTACAGAACTCAGCTGAGCCTGTGCTTATTTACTCTGCTACAGAGACAGAAGTCTTTATTTACTACCACATGATTTTACTACCACTCAGGCTCTGCCAGGGCAATAATCCCCCTGAAACACAGATTCTACTTCTAATAATACTTGGAAAAAACGAGACACAGCAACTTGCTTGTCGAGCACTTTGTACCCTCAAAGCTAGACACACAGTGACTGTCTCAAAACCTCCACCCTATTTTTAAAGCTGCTTAAGACGATGYTGAGTTTTATCTAAGCCCAACCTTTTGTTTAATTGTGTCACACAGGGAAGGGCCTGGCTGCTCCCTTCTTCTCACCCTGGGAAAGACAAGCGGCAGGTCCGGGAAGGCGCGATCCCACTCCTGCCCTTCCGCCGCTGCCCGGGGGAACGCGGTGCCCGGGCAAGGTCGCGCCCGCTGTCACTGTCACTGTCACCGTCACCTGCTGCCAGCACGGGACCCGCCGCTCCCGGCAAGTGGAACAAAGGTCGGCACATCACGGCCATGGATGTGCCGGGGCTCCCGGGGCTCCCCAAACACACACACAGCGCCCGTAACACTCCCGCTACACCTATACAGATCACACGCACCCACAGCCTCCGAGCACACTGAGGGGCGTACATACATCCGCACAGAATGGACAGACACACAGCCAGCCCCGAGCAGCAGGGCAAAGCCATTCAGCCCGCGGTCTTTACGGAACCCAAGCTCAGGGGAGCTCAGCCAYCCTCACAGCTCGCTGCCCACCACGGCCGGTCCCGCTCACCTGGGCTGGGCGGAGAAGGACCGGCAGCCGGCGGCCCTYAGGAGGCCGCGCAGGCGGAGCAGCCGCGTCGCCATCTTACGGGGCAGGGCGGGACAGGACAGGGCGGCRCTGCCGCTCGCTGCAGCCCGTGAGTTACCCCTGCGCCCGCCCACCTACAGCTGGAAATCCCTTCCGGGATGGAGGCGGGAGCACCGTGAAACAGCAATATAATTAATGTTTTTCTAATGTTGCTTTGCAATCACGTCACGGAAGGGAGCGGCAGCAAAGCCGGACGAAGGGGTTGTGCCCTGAAGGCGGCTCCTGTCATGGCAACAGGCGTGAGGGGCGAGCCGCCAGGCCACGGCTCCATCCTCCTTTTCCTTCTTTTTCTTCTTCTTCTTCTTCTTCTTTCCCCTCAGGAAAGGGGGTGTTGCCCCCCTGGACGGGAATGGCGGGAAGCTGAACCCTCGGCCCTGAGGGCTGCCCCTCCCTGGGCCTTTTCGCCGTTTCACCTTCCCGGGTCCTCCTGCTGTCAGCGGGTTTAGATTGGTACAACCTGCCCACCAAAATAATTTAGCACCCTTTTTGTGTGTGTGATWTTTTTTTCTGATTTTTTTCTTCTTTTTCTTTTGTGTTTATTTTTTGGGAGTTTGTTTGTTTGGTTTGGGTTTTGTTTGTTTGTTTTGATGTGAGGTTTTTGTTTTTCTTTGGGGTTTTTTGTTTGTTTTGGTTTTGTTTTTGTTTTGGGGATTTTTTGTTGGTTTTTTTTCTTTTTTTTTTGTTTTCTTTTTTTTCTTCTTTGAATCCTGGTTCTCTAAATTAGGTGGTTTACCATTGTGGTATGTAGGGGCTTTCCCAAAATGGAGGTGTTGTTCTGTATGTTACCCATCACACAGCACCAGTTCACACACTGAAGCAAAGTATTTCTAATTTTTTATTATTCTAGTTTGTGTAAAGTAAGGAGCTGGGTGCTAACCCTTAAAAGGCTAGCTCCCCATTCATCAAAGCTTTACACTACTTTATATAGACTTTAACAGACAAAGGCATTTATTTTATTACTCTTTACTGATTAGTACTCAAGGCCCTATTTGCTAGTTATTTCTCTCACTTCTCATGCAAATGAGTCCTCATGTGCAGTTCTTCCCTCTGAGTCTGGAGTCTATTTTGAGTAGGTGGTGGATGAGCCAGTGGTCACACTCTGCCACTGCCAGAATTACCTTTCCTCCAGTTACTGCAGTGTTCAWAACTGTACTGATTAACAACTCAAAAAAAAAAAAATTCCAAAGTTTTACTCAAACAGTTATTCACATCTTGGGAGAGGCTTCATATCAGAGGAGGCATTTCTTTAGGGAAGAGCAAACCACTGGAAGTGGGGAGAAGGATAAAGATTTAATAGTCTGCTCATAGTTCTTCATCCCTTTGGCTCCTGAGGTCACCGTGCTGCAGGGAGCACAGTCCTGGCAGAGAATACTCTGCCAAATCAGCCAATTTGGGAGAGTTTTGAGCCTTAAATGGGCATCTTTCTCCAAGAAAGGAGCTCCTATCAGTTTATTTTACCTACAATACCCTGACCTACAAACTGRTAGTTATAACTAGATATCCATAGAGATCTGATAACTAGATTTGATATTTAGAAAACATRTGTTACCAATCATCACTAAATATGGGGTTAAAATGATATACAGTTCTCATAACTGGTGTTTTACATAATTCCCTCACTTCCTGTGTGGTGGTGTGGAACTTTCAGGATTTACCTTCTGGAGTCACAAGATGGCACAAAAAAAATTCAGCAAAAAGGAAGTTTCGAACCTTGATGTTTGTTGAGAAAAAAAAAAAAAAAAAAAAAAGAAAAGGCTCAAAGCGCAAAGCAGATTGGATCAGAAGATATTTTTCAAAATTTCATCATTTTAAACTAATACTTCATTGGGAGTGAATTGCACAAGATCTGTTGAAAGAATGCTTGTGGTTTGGGTGTTTTTTTATATTGATCCATACTCTACACGTGTTGTAAAGTTTTTTAACACATATAAAAAATATTTTCAGCTACAGTGTTCCTGCCCCTTAGGCCGGGAGATGGCACTAGGGGAATAGCTATTCCTCTGGATGGGCGTGTCTGARAGCAGCAATGCCCTTCGACCAGGGACGGTGTTTTCAGTGTGACACATCGGCAATACTCAGAGCTCTCTGTGTTTGCAGACAGAAGCATCTGCCTTACAAAACCGGTTGCAGCCTGGAAACTTGTCCTGGTTTTTTCCTTTGGGAGTCTGATCTCGTGTTATTATATCAGAGTAGGCAGGAGGGAACCATGCAGGAGCAGTTGAGAGGGAAGTAGTAAAAAGGAGGTTGTTGGGAATTACTGAACTTGGATGCCTAGAGGTAAAATTTGGCTCTGTTTGTGAGGTCCTGTCAGGTACAGCCTCCTGGAAAGTGCCTTCCTTAAGCTGGTGTGGGCTCCTGGGTAAGCCCAACACCTTGGTTATAGATCTGTTAGCAAGCAGGAGGCTGACAGGGAGATTTGCATTCCCAGGGATGCCAGCTCAGCCAATTTACAGTCTTGGTAGCTTTGCTGTGGCAAGAWAATCTGGCAGGACATATCCCATCACATATGCACTGTAACAGAGCTGAGAGATGGTAGATCCTGTCCTAAGCCACAGAAAAGTAAAGGATCCATTTCTGGGATCAGGAAATACCTTAAACAGACAGTGGCAATCAGATTGACATTTGGCATTCTTTGGGGAAGAAGGGTGGCTACAAAAAATAGGACATTAAGAACAACCTTTCTCCTTTTTAATGTGCTTGCAGAAAACAGAGTAGGAGTACATTCTGCAACAGGACCAAGAATGCAAATGCATTGTTGCTCTTACAGATGCTGTTTCCTGTTCAGAAATGTCCTTTTCTTGCAGCAGCCTAATGGGTCTTTACAGAGAGGTCCCTGCACCTCTGTTCCCCCTGGAGGCATAGTAACAGGCTGAAATCTCTAATTCTTATTTTCTGCCCTTCATAGGGATGCTTTCTCTTTGTTGTGGTCATCTCCCATACCAGTACATGGCCTGTCCCTCCTTCCTGGACTCTGGTGTAGGCTCAGGAGAGGATAGGGTTTGCCCTGGGTTATTGGTGTCAGTTGTTCTCCCCTGCTGGGTTAGTGGCAGAACTTTTCCTTTGACACTCCAAACTGCCCAGAGYTCTGTTACTCTGTGATAAACACTAGATAGATAAACGTACCCAGAAGTAACAATATCCACTCCTCTGGTRTTAGAACTGTTGTCAGCAGAACAGTCAGAGAGTTCCCCTGCAGTGTGTACRGCCCTGACCTGCAGACTTTGTGACATTTGGGCTTTGCTATGAATTGGTTTGGTTGAGCAGTCTCTTTTCAGTCACCCATTTATGGTTGTTTTTTTTCATTATTTCCAGTGTTAGTAAGTCATTGCTGCAGGTGGAAAGGATTATCTTCAGTGGCTGCTTTGCTGTGAACAATGTCTAACACGTTTACTACAGTGAGTACCATTTAAAGCATTATCTTGCTGAAAAAAATGCACATGGCCTTGCTAGATACCAGGTTAGCAAACTAGGGAATTGTAGGTTACCTGGAGAGAAAGTATTCCAAGCTCTGTGGGTAAGACAGGTTGAAATGAAAAYTGGGTTGGTTTTTGTCAAACTTAATGTTAATCTGAGAAACATGTATTCTCCAGACATGAACACTGTACAAGTATATTCAGGCAGGAACAGCCATATAAAAAGAAATACCTATTTTTAAGAAGAGATAATTTTAAGAAGAGATAATTGCAGTCTTTCATTCCCACTGCAAAGTAAAAGATATTCTAAAGGAATTGAGCAAACAAGTCTCACTGTRTGCTTTTTTTCTGTCAAATAATTCACCTGCAACTTTCCATGTCTATTCCTGAGCTGGGATATCATTAGTCCTATTAGGTCTGCAGCAGCATCTGTTGCTGTGGAAGGGTGTTCTCCAGGGGTAGGCMTGTTGGACTTTATTTTGATAACAGACAACTTAATGTGAAAAACTACCAGTTAATGTAGCCCTTGAATGCAACTGTCCTAATTTTTCTCAGAGCTTTTTTGTCACGTGCTTGCCTTTGAATGATGTTTGCTATCTAAGGTACAAGTCGGAAGTGGAAGATCTGCTTATAGACATGTTCTTCTTGACAGATCAGTCATTGTGAGCAGGTCCCTGACAGCTGTTGCCACCATGTCCCAGCCCTGGGGGTGATTTCTGTCTCTGTATCTGGGTAAGGGAAGCTCCTGCTCCAAAACCATGGTCACCTGTGCTCCTCTCTTGTGCCACGTGTGGTGGTGACACTGCCTGTAAAGCCAAGCTGTGGGATCTGACCAGGGGTTTTGAAAACACAGCAATGGGCAGCACTGGCCCCTCTCACAAAACACTTTATTTCCTTTTTAGACTTTCAGTCTGTGTTSCAAAGAGTGAATCCAACTGTTCATGTCCAACATTCATGATATGAATAGCCTAGAGGTTTGGTTTCTGAGTAGGTTATTTAAAGCTGATGTGCTGTCTTTTTCAAGAAGAATACAGTGCCAATTTAGCATGGGTGCCCATCAGGGGACCTCCATGTTCTTCATCCAGCTTTTCTGTGTTGGCATTATCATGCAGGGAGAGCTGGAATAAGATGCAGAGGTCTCAGCTTACTTCTCCCTTGACACCTGACTCTCCTTAGTGTGCCTTTCATGGGGTCACACCATGTCAGTCATGTGGGCATGAAATGATGTGCCAGAGACAGGCAAGTGGGCATGGGCCCCTGGTGACCAGCTCTTGTTCCTCCATCCTGGCAGAGCTCCACCCCACTGCTCTCACTCTCTGACCACATGTGGCATCCAGGCACACAGCTGGAGGGAGAGCCACACACCAGGGAGATCCCACAGCCCTGCAAGGCTTGGGTGTGAGCTCCAGCATTAGCTGGGAATCAGCAGAAAGAGGCACATGGGAGTCTCATGAGCTGAGAATGAGACTTGGCAGGTCTGAAGGTGATGTTAACAGGTAATATCTCACCATGGGATGGATTTTGTTGTCCCTGGGTCTTCCAAAGGAAACCTCAAATTAATATGTTTTAAAAAGGTTGCTAATCTAGACTGCTGTCCTGAAGCCTATGAAGGCATACCTTTGTCTGTTAGGTAGCTGTCAGCAGTTTTCAGCACTCAGCAGTACCAATTTGACTGTATGAGTTGCTCAGTAAATTATTTCAAAATCACTTCTACAAAAGCTGAAGAAGAGCAGCAGTTTCAGGGAGCACTCCCARTGAAGATAGAAATTACACACTGAAGACCTGGTTTCCTCTGTGGGAAGAATTTGTTAAGTCTGATACCAAAGAAGGAAGCTTCAACCACTCAGGTGTTCATCAGTTTCTGTTTACATTAGGGGTAAAAGCTCTCAAAGAGGGCTATGAAGATTTCAAAGAATTTTCAAATGAAAAGAGGAATTCAAAGAATTTTCAAAAGAATTTTCAATTTAGTTTGTCTCTTAATGGGTTTTGTCCTATGTAAATCAGCTGCAGACCATTAAAATTCACTTGATTTTTGAGCAACAAAAATTTGTGATTATAAAAGGCGCATAAAGGCACTGACTGAACACAGCAGACATGAATATACTTAAAGTGTTGCTGAAAGTTGAAAGCATTGCATGAAACAGAGCTGCACAAATAAGGCATTATCTCTCAGAAGAGGATTACTGCCTTGATGTGTAATAAGTACTATAGTTGTATTAGGATGAAATTATTCTTTTGTACTTTTTACTGTATCAGAATCAAAATGAGTGGCATCCTGTGTTTTGGTATTAAATTCTTCTAATAATATTTTAGAGCATCTCTGTTCAAGCAATATTGATGCTTRCAGTTTCAGACTTCATGTTTGTTATTGGTTTGGTATTGAGGAGAAAGCCRCTCCATCTGGCTGATTTAATAAAGCTCAAATGACAACACTGAGATCAGCCCTCATGAACTACTTTTTCTTCAGAAGTGCCAAGTAGTTTTGAAGCTAGGGTTTTCT
>JACDOX010000087.1:1223460-1267424 GCA_014549065.1 Cardinalis cardinalis | reverse complement strand
GATACAGTAGCTCTAACAAGTTACTCAGTATTTCCTTCACAGGTCTTCAGCTGCAATCCAGTTTACATCACCCTTTAGCTAAAAGTGCTCTCACCAATTCAGAGTYGGTGGTTGTGTTGGTTTTGGAGACAAATTTCAGGAGAAAACACCCTGGAATGARTGTTTCCTCTAAAGAGAAAAGGGCTTCAATAACTCCCTTTTCTGCTGCCAATGAGAGTAAATTGATAATTGATACCATTGGGTGTAAGTGAAAAAAGAGAACTGTTTATTAAMAAAAAAGTATGTGTGTGTGKGGGGGTGCCTGCAAGGCACAGAAAAGGCTGGAATAAATGCTAGATATGAACTCCTGGAAACTTACCCTACACCCACAAACACACCCCCACACACAGCAGAACAAAATGAAACCTCAAGAAAKGCCTGGGGAAGAAAAATACATGGTCTGACAGCTTATGGCCTGGAGAACAAAATGGTGACTGGTCTGGGAAGGGGAAGAGGAGTTCACATAGCAGCCTGGAGAAGAGCAGGTGGGAAAACTGTTGAATTTCTGGTGTGGGTCTCCTCTTCACAGCAGCCAAAGTTGGTGAAATTTAATGTTCTTTCYTGTGTTGGTTCAGCTCCTCCAAGGTCAGGGCAGTCCTGCTGGGCTCCCCAGATGGGCTGAAAAGAAAGAAAGCCAAGCTGAAAACAGTTCAAGGAAAAAAAATCCAAAAAGTTGCCAAGAGGACTTCCAATACAGCCTCCAGACTAGGGGAAGGGAAAAAAGACTTCTTGCTTCAAGCCAGCAAAAATMCCAATCCAACAAAAGGGACAATACAGGGTCCCCTGTCCATGCTGTCCAGAGCACACTGGAGAGAGAGAGAGAGAGAGATTGAACACAGCCTGTTCCTGGTGTTCCCAGGCTCCAGCCTCACCCTTTGACTCATCTTAAAGATACCACAGACATTTCTGGGCATAAAGCAGAGGATTAGGGAATCAAGTATCAYCATAAAATCACCCCAAGATGGTGGTGTGAAAGGAGATTGAGAAATGTGTTTAAGCTCATGGTATGGACTCATTCCCATGTTTTGCAACAATTGTGTTAGATACTGAGACTGATAGCTGTTTATCAGCTGTGGCTGGCCCTATTAGTCCAGACATATAAAAGTATGGTTTCTTATCCCCCATTTAGCAAGAGGTTGAGAATTTGTCTGTGTCTAAGAAAGTAGCRCCAAATTTGTCAGAAATAACGTGATGGAAGCTACAACCGAACTGTGTAAATTAATGTAATTGGTTTAATCTACACTGAGGGAGGAAGGATTTCTTTGACAGGTGCTTGCTGCTTTCAAGAACAAGAATTAGACAAGCACCTCCCTTGCCCAGGGGTAGGTATTGAGCTCAGAGAATGTAGGAAGGCATGCTGGGGTGGCTGTTAAATTGTTGAATACGTTCCTACTGTGGGGAGTAGCAAGGCTTCTTTGTGATTGGGGTGTTGTACTCAGCTTGCCTGGCCTGCCTTCCTTGCATGCCTTGTTTCACAGCCTTAGCACACTTGCTAAGAAGGTAAACACGTCCTGCTCTTATGAAAACATGTTCTTACTGTGTGGCTTCATATCATATCCATGCTCGATTAACTGCTGGGTTTTATCCTTTCAGAGGTGAACAAGAGGTACAGTAAGAGCATCAACCTTTGCTCTGAAGATCGGGTTCACTCCTGGATGACTTAAGGGACAGACCAGAAGAAACCTTTTCAGTTAAGCAAAGACAGAAGGGTTTTATTTGTTATCTTCTAAAAACTGACTTAGCTTTTGAAATAGACAGGATGGTTACAGATGAGATACTCTGAATTGAAACCACTTTTTAAACTAATGAAGCACTTAATAAGCCCTGTCATTTGCATGAAGGAGAACAACTTAAAAAATGGTTGTGTTCAGTATAGCATGGAGTAAAAAATATGTCTGTTTTTGTGTCACAAGGAGCCAAAGAAATTGCYTTCCTGAGCAAATAGTCTGGAGAGCTGATACTTAGAAATGTAAAAGAGAAAAGAGATTTTGGTTTTGTGTCTCTGAGTTGGTGAAGCTGAGGAATGCAATAGCCTAAGAAGAAGCCCACCCTATGGTTTCAGGTGTTTATGTCATGATACCATAAACAATGTTCTTGTTGTTCCTTGCATGATGCAGAATTCTAAACTGGGTAACTAAAGCATAGGAAGCAATTAATCCATTTTTTCCTGGAAGGARGTGTATCTTTCTCTTATTTTTGCTGGTTTTGGAATTCAAAAATTCCAGGGTTTTCTTGAGCCTTGGAAAAGAGTTCAGTTATTGCAATTGGAAAGAGCTGCTTCTCTTCAGAGAAGAGAGACTTCTTAATGAGTCCTGAGTACCAGGAACTCTGGAAAACAATCTAGAAACTTTGTTTGCTGACTGGATCTCTCCATGTTAATGATAGAGTGGATAGCAATTCCTTTTTAGCAGCTATTTTAAGGCTTTCTTCAGTCATAATTTCTTGTAAACATTTAAAATTTTCTCACAGGCTCTCTGTAGCCTCTGCTCCAAGCATGTAACACCAAGTGGTGGCCTCAGAAACACTTCATGTGTTCTGCAGGGTGGATGAAGGTTCTTAGGACTGGCTAATTAGTTAGGCTCTAGGAAATTAAATACCACCATCCTCACCATAGCTGTGGGCAGAGACCATCACTGTCATACTCTGTATGCACAGGATGTGACTGAAGGAGACATCCAGTGGGGTTTGCTGTGACAATAAAGGGAAACTTTTTGAGGTTGTGAACTCTGTGCTGTATTGACCTTCCTACAAGGCATACCTGACTACAGGGTTTCTTCATTATTTTCTCTTCCTTTTATATCCAGCTATGAAAAGTTAAGCATGGCCGTGCTCTTGAGATTTTTTTAAAAAGGGTTGTGAAACTCTGCCAGTTCAGAAGGGCTTTGAATTCAGTATCACTTTTATCATGAAAAGGRGCTCTATTTTAAATGGGTTGTGTGGCAAGGCTTTCCCTTCAGTGCAAGCATTCTGTGGCTGCCAACTGCAAATCTGCATGAAGTGTGAATCAAGTTTCAAGACCAAAATMCTCAAAATGTGATTGGCTTAAGTGCATGACACTTTTTCTTCCCCAACTATAACAAATTATAGGTGCTTTGTTTCTTCACATTTTCACATCCAGGCATGCTTCACAAATCTCATGGCAACCACAGGAGAGACATTTACTCTTCTTWTCCCATGTGGTGCATGGGGTTTACTTGTGGTTTCTTGGTTCTTGAAGCAGAGCCATGGAAAAACAACCTCCAGTGTGGTGAGGTAGAAGCATGTTAGGCACTCCTCCTCACTTTTGGTTTCCTTAAGGATCTGCCTTCATGGAAAATGTGCTACATAGCCCTGTCCTGCWAGGTAAGATCAAGAGAGGTTGGAAATTTTTCCTACCTACATGCTCTGATGTACACTAAAGGCACAACAGTCAGTTCCTTTTGCTGCCTAGCAGACAGCAGGGAGGTGAGWAGGAAAAAGGGCAGCACAGGGAAAAGTGCAGCAAGAAGTGTTCCAGGTGGCCATGGAGAACATAACTACTGAGCCAGTGTGAGGTACTGATTTTAGCATTGGCTTTTTCMAGACTTTGTGCTGTCTCCCTGTCCTGGTCCTCTCATGATGTGCTCCTCATTGACCAGTTTTACTCACAAGACCATGAAGAGGCCAAGTGAGCTTCAAAGGATGTTTGTGAGGTTGAGCACAAGCTGAATACCTTGCAGCCATTAGGCACAATTCACCCTGTGACATTTCTCTGTGCCTAAATCCCTTTCATCCAACATGAGACTGTACTCTCCAACAAAAGAAATGAGGCATGTAAACTAAGGAGACATGGTGAAAGTGAATTTTTGTTTAAAAGTATAATCACAAATAACTGTTATCGTTGCTATATCTTTTAACCAGTGTGAATAATCCCTCTTGAAATACTTTTCATGCTGCTGAGGAAATACTTGGATGTTTTTTATGGCTTTTATCAATCTGCCTCATTCATTTCTTAGTGTAAGGCCTTCCCAGAGGGCTGGCAAAAGCCTTTCTTTTACAACAAACAGTTTGATTTAGGAGTGCTGCTACCCATTATTGCTACATTGGTGGAGAAATTATAGTTTATGAACTAATCTATAGCATCCTCCCAAACCATAGATTTTGAWAATGGAAAATTCAGTTTAGCGCTCTAATGCAGCATGGTCTGATAGGTACTGTGCCAATTAGTCTAGAACGTAGATGTGTGTGAAATTTGATATTTTCAGCAACATTTGGTACTTCATTTTAAAGTAAATGTAAGTGCCTGGGTAAATGAAATATTGCAATTTTTATTTGTTATAAAATAAATGAGAAATAACTGGTTACTAAAGTATCATTTCTCTGTTAAAYGTTTGAGCACTTCCTTGTATCCCTGTAAAAGCCTCCTGGCATAAGGGAGTAGATTTAAATCTATGGAAGCATTGCATTGACAGTAAGATAGTACTTGTGTGGTGTTTTAATACCARCTGGGAATTAAATTCCAAATTAGCTGCTCCTCTCCCCCTGGCCCCTCTGGTCAGAGAGGGACAAAGGTAGAGACTATGGATTGAGATAAAAACCAGCAATAGGATGAAAAATTAACAAGCAACAGTATTAATGACAAAAGTATGCAAAAGAGAGGGTGATTTAAACACAGAGGCAGAGTCCAGAGTGCTGGTCATTGGCAACTTTTCTGAGGAAGAAACAGAACAAAATGACACATGTTCACCCTTTTGTCCCCCTGACTGATTTGAGTGGTATAGAATAGCAACGTGGTCACACACACTTGGCTCTAAGCTCCACCCACTTCTGGAGACCTGCMAGCAAAACTGGAACAACTCARAAGAAGGGTGCTTAAATGTGTTGTGTTTAAAGTCTAAGATTTGGTTGAGAACATGCTGAAGTGAAACAATTGTTCTTGTAATAATGGTATGCAGTGCCATAAGAGGGGAACTATGTGAAAATGGAAAATCTTTTGCTGTTGAAACAAGCTTACTTCATTGGGGAGRTTACATTTGTGGATTTTGTTCAGATAGGAGTGTTGTGTGTTCTGTGGCTTTTTAAAATTACCTCAGTACTWGTGTAAAAAAGACAGATAGGAAGGCTGAAAGGTCTTAGTGATGTGAACAGCCAAGTTTGCCTGCCAGAAAGATGTCCATGCTAACTTTCTTCTCCTGGGTTTGCCCTTGCACCATGAGGATCAGGGCTAGCAGATCKGTGTGAAGACACAGGTGATGTTATGGCCTGTTGTGCTTCTTCAGTTTCGTGGTCTGTAGGTGGGAGGGACAAATGGCTGGTGTCTAGCAGCTGCTGGAAATGAGAAAAGAGCCACATAGAGAGGGTTTTGAGGAGATGTATCTGAAGAATCTTTGTCCAAATGAGTTTGGGGCAGTGGGTGGAGCTCACTGTGTCCAACACTTCAGTGCTGTCTCTTGACACACCTGACCTGCTGTTTGTTGTTGTCCTGGATAAATGCTCCTTTCTGTCTATATGGTGTCTGTTTCTGTACAGACCTGCATCACCCACTGGCTGGAAGCCATTCTTCTAAAATAAATTAAAATACAGCCCAAGACTAGGGAGATTGCTGATAGAGTGCACAGTTGTTCTTTTTAACAGTAGCATCTGTGTTTCTGGTACTCAGCTCCTGCATGTAAGAAGTCTTTCTGTTGAAAACGTGGTTGACACTTTTGGGTCTAGGATACCTTCAAAGAAAAGCACTGTGAATTGTGGAAAACATCTCTGCCTCTTCCTAGACAGGGACCTGGACCCTTGAGCAGTGCTGGATTGAGGGACATTGCTCCTCTTGCACTTGCCTACTGTCTGAAATCCATTCTGCTCTGTGCACATGAATCCCCTTTGAGAGGCCTCTTGGCTATCCCTGGCCTGGCAGAACCAGCTGTGGAGGTGTGTGATAGTGGCTAACTCAATGAACACAGCCTCTGCCAAGAGCACAATTACATCCTTGGAGCCAATCCTTGGAAGCACCTCTTGACAAACTTACTGACACTTCCACCTGAGTTTTGTAGGCTGCCCTGCTCCCTGTGCCAGTTGCTGGATCTAGTGCTGCATACTGAGGACTGGTGATTCACAGCCTGACCTTCCTCTGGGAATTTAGCCTTGGTCCCAAGGAGTTAAACTGTCACTTGGGTGGAGTAGTGGAAAGTATGTTCATTAACCATGTTCTATTTAAAATACAAAGCAAATGTAGTGATGGCAAGAGGGATCAGATGACAGAGACTGAGAATTGCTTTTTCTGTTCAGAGCCTGAACAGATGCAGGCTGGCTTTCCTTCCTCAGCTGCTGGGGCCTTCAGTCACTCTTGGAGGGATTGGTTGTGCAGAGTATTTATTTCCTTAGGTGAACACAAAATATAAGAGCAAGCAGCCTTTTGTGAGGAGCACTCTCCAGGAGCAGAGCTCTGAGTGATGCTTGTTTTACTAGTATGGAGGCAGGAGGTTGACAAAAGGCCAACCTTTAAATGGTTTTGAGGCAAAGTAAGAGGTTTCTCTGCTCTCCTACAGATGAGGCACCAAAGCTGTTCATGCATTTCCACACTGTGCATTCAGATTTGRTGGGAATTTCAATGAGATCTATTGGTGAACATGATTTCAGTGGGCTTTATTGATTAAATCAAAGCTGATTATAAGACAGTTTTGTGTGTTTCTCAAAAAAGCCCGAAAAATCCCTTGTCATTAGGTTTCCAAGTCATCTTGTTTCTTCATTTTCAAAATGGATAAATAAAAAGGGTTTATGTTGAAGCTGTCACTAGCTGAARGAGGCTAGTAGTATTTAAAGTATTTGTTTTTCTTTATAGATAACTGAATTATTTAAGATCGTATGAGAATGGTAACATTWTTTTCAGATATTTGTCTCAATTTAGGGTGGAAATTGTTTAAAATTACTAAAACCTTTGGATAGCATAAAATCCACTCCATGTACAGCTCTATGAAATACTCTGAGACTTGACCTCAGTTTAATAGGAAAGGAGTATTCTCTCTGTTTTCATCAGTTTTGTCTGCAACAATTATTTGTACTTTAATTTTTGAGGAGTGAGAGTAGTGCAATTAGTATTACCTTGATTTCTTGCAATTAGAATCCAGAGAAATACTGTCAGCCTCATTATGTCTCATAATCTGGCATTTGTTTTAAACAAAAATTTGCATGTGAGTTTTTAAAAACTAGCAAGCTTAAAAATTTGTCTGCTTCTACAGTGGTGAGAAGTCATCTGACTTTGTTAGTTGCCTGAATCCCAAATATTTTAGAAGTTAGTAAAACTTGCAATTCCCAAAAAAACCTGTGATGGAAAATTCAGCCTTTCCTTTAGGGCCTTGTCCAGCCTTGGATTAGGCAGGTTCTGTGACCCTATGTCAGTGCAGCATTGACAAGGCAGTGTGAAAGAGAGGCTGAGAGCATATATATATATATATATATATATATATATATAAAATGTTGGTTTGGTTTTCAGTTTCTTGGAAAGAGAAACTGAGAAACTGCCTGGAGCATGGGTGTATAGGCAGGATGTTGAGGGTGTGTAGCAGTGTTTTGAGTCTGCTTGTGTATCCTGCACCTTTTAAAATGCCCTTTCAGGRCAAAGTTTAATAACTCCTTTTTACTTCTTTCTTCCATCCAGGGTTTTTTGCATTTTGAGTGTAGCAACCTCAACCCTTTGTAAGGGATCTGCTGGCAGAAGTCTCTGGGCAGGGTGTAATTCCCAGGTTCATTTGGCCCTGTGTGCCAGCATGGTGAGGGTTTAAATGGGGGATTCTTTGGGAAGCCTCAGAGAAGAGGCAGCTGTTGTTTAAGCGGCTGTGGTTTATTCTGGTGCCAGCCACCCCCACTGCACCTGTTGGCACTTGAATTATGGCCATTTCGTGCATAGCAGCTCAATAAGGCAAGGTAGGATTTTAATAGAACAGGCTGATACCCAGATGGGGATCAAGGCAGTTTCATGAACACTTAAGGAAGAGAGAGGAGCTCTCTTTATTTAAGGGCAGGGATGTAACAATACTTCCCTGAGCAATGGCTATTCCCACTGTTGCTGCAGCAGGGGTAGTTGGCCTCTTCTTGCCTGGTGCTGGGCCTGTTCCCAGTTACAGAGCATTTCAGCATGGCTGTGACTTCTGATTGCTCTTTCTAGCTGTCTCTAAAGCTGTAAATAAAGGCAGCAGATAGGAGTCTTTCCTGAGGGTGCTGCTTACCTGCTCTTGCAGCAGTACAGAGGAGATTTGGCTGGGAAAAGTGGCTCTGCACAGTCCCCTGCAGCAGGGCTACCCTGCCTAGTTTTGGATCTTACCGCCTTTGGGGCTATTCTGACAACAGATACCAGGTCTTCTTCCCCCAAAAATGTGGTAAATGCTAATGCTAGTGATAGTGCCCTAATTAATTACTCCTCCTCCCAGACCCCAAAGAATTTTTCATTAGGATCAAGTCAAGTGATACTAGAAATGTCCATATTTATACTTTTTATAAAACTTTATTTTGTGGTATGCAATGTACAGGGAAAATGAATTAACTGCTGAATGCTGTTTTGAGTGGGTTTGAACAGATGGGAAAAAAAGACTTCATAGCCTCAAAGTGACAAGGATTTATGGATGCTTTATTTTTCCAATAAATTACATTGTTTCAATGCAAATAACATGGAAAGAGATGGTTGGGATGGATGGACCCTGGATGGTAGAGTTTATTCCATGTAGTTTGCTTTGGTAAAAGCTCAGGTTTTTTCAATGAAAGTGTAGTGACCAAAGGTGATACCCATGGATGTGCTGGTAAAAAAATGATGGGGTTGGAGTCATATCATCCAGTTCTATGCAGTTTCCATGTTGATGGTGACAGACTGAGCAAGAATTTCAGGCAAATCTTGAGTGCCATCTGGTCTTCCTAATTTTGGCTTGTTCTGGAAAGGAATGGGAAAGTTGTATTTGAAGTCAATATTAGCTGAAGAAACAATTGTAAAATGACAAACTGAGCCCTTGATTTCTGTTTTGAGGTGTTTGTTCCATACACTTGGGAATGTGTATTTCCTTGGATAGAATAACTGATAGTTCCATAAGCCCACAAAAGTTTGTTTGCATTTTAAAGACAGCATTTGTGATGGTTTTTGGGTTTTCTTTTTTCCATCCTCTGGACAAAATAGTAGCATATAAAGGCTAGGGAGTGGGGAGGGGTTGTTGTTTTTATTTTCCCCTATTTTTAGGAGAAGTGCTAAATAACTGGGTACTTTTGAAGCCCTCTTTTGGCTATTGATCAATATTGTTCTGTGACAATATTCTTCAGATGATTATTTTCTTTGAAGATTATTTTGTCTCAGTAGCTCCCGTGAGTATTCAGGCCACTCTGTCTTAACAGAAATCTACAAATTATTGGAAGGTGTTGCTTTGATTTCCATTTAATAACAATCTCAATTGTGCTTGTAGGATAAATGTCTCAGGTTGTCAATTTGCATTGTGTTTGAAAAATCTACTAAACACCAGTGAGTTACAGGCCTGTGAACAAGAGCAAGGAACCTGCACTCCTGCTATCTTTGCTTTTGGACAGCAGTCTCATTTTATTCTTTTCATATTGTTGGGGTGATGTTGGTGTCATGGTTTTGCAGCCTCTGTTGGCCATGGGTCTAGAGAAGCCTTTATGGATAGCAAGCAGATGAAKTTAAATACACAAATGAGAAGAACATACCATTTGGTACCTGGAGAATTCCTYTTAGACTGACAGGATGTGCTTTACAAATGCTGTGGAAAAATACAGATATGCTAGTTAGAAAGAGCTGCAAATATTACTTTGGGAACTAGCCCTAGAATTAAAAGCTGTTCATGAGCTGATGGCATTAAAAATCTGYATCTGGTTGGATTTGATCTGATATGGTGATAGAAAATTTTAAGTGTTTAATGTTGTACAAATCAAGCTCTCTTCTTGCTTAAGTATAATAAGACAGTAGCTGTTGGATACAATCACTGCAACTGCTCTGCAGAAAGTCAGAGTCCAGAGATTTGGTGTTGACCAAAACAGCCTCCTGTGCTGGGGCTGAATGAGGTCTTTGGCATGGTGTGGCTGCAGGATGAGCATATACCACAATTGTTTCACACACAAGGCCTTTGACCTAACTCAGCTGGGGCTTTGTCTGATCTGCCTGAGAAGCTAAAAGCCACTGTAATGAAACTGTAAGAGAGAGGAGAAATGTAGGATGGATGTTGAACTCTGGCACCTACCCTCATAGTTGATGCAGCCGTTTGAGTCCTCCTGACCTTTCATGAGCTCGTCTACTTCTTCTTCTGTCATCTTCTCACCTGGGGGTGGAGAGAACTTGTTTCATTCTTCCACACAGAACTCAGGCTGAAACCTAAGCTTTTCCAAAGGCTTTCCTTATTTTCTGAGTTAGTGAAAAAACACCTATATATGACAGGAGCTTAATGAATTTTAACTTTCTTTAGAAGACAGAGACATATATGTGTAGGAATTCTAGTTATTCCTACAGAGTAAAGAAATTTCCATGCAGCAAATCCTCTACTTTTGTCTATTTGTGTTATGTCACTGAGATGTACAGACTTTTCTCTCTATTCATCAAATCAAAGTCACTCTTAATATCTTGTCTGAATTTAGATAAACCTAGCCTTTTCCTTTGGTCTTTAGTAGGAACCCCAAATCTCTGCTTTCTTTGTGGATTCACAGTTAGGAAAGTCTTGTCTGACTTGGTAACCTCCTACCTATTCAAACTGTTTGGACAACATTTCCTTCCTCTCTCATGCCTCCAAAGAGCAGCAGCTCTGGAAGTGCTTGCAGAGAGGATGATCCCTTACCCAGAGTAGCCAGCACGTGGCGGAGCTCAGCGCCCATGACTGTGCCATTGCCTTCCTTGTCAAAGACACGCAGACCTTCAACGAAGTCTTCAAAGGTGCCCTGTTCCTTGTTGTTGGCAGCTGCTTGCAGCATAGGCAGGAACTCCTCAAAAGTAATCTTCTTGGCATTCATCTCTGGGAAAAAAACACCGGTTGTTACATGCTAGGTGTTTGTAAGTGTATTCCTTAGGCATATTTGCCCTCAAATGTGGGAGAGCTCTCCTTTTCACAGCTCTTTGTAGCCTTTACTCTGGACTTTGCCTTAGAAGTTGACAGCTCCTTTGCAGAATCTGGATTCTCTTATCCTATGAGTTAGTTTTCACATCCAYGATCCTTCTCACATAGCTTTGTATGCTTTATTTTTCTTTCAGAAATTAAATTTGCTACATGAGTTAATCTTTGAAAAGATTTGGGGAGTGAGAGAACTGCAGAATACAGTCAAACAAAAATCTTGAGCCTCAGCAATGGAGAAAATGTAGCCTGAGTGGGATGAGGGGACTTAGACAAGATGCTGAGGTTGCTCACATGGTTCAGGGTCTCTTTGATGTGGTGAGAGAGCCTATTAGCAAAAGAATAACTCAGTAGAACTAGGAAAGTACCTTGTTGTGGGTTGCCAATAGTAAATTTGGGCATATCCACAATGAAGGTTTAAGACCTCCTAAGCTTAGTCCATCCCTTTCCTCTCATGAGCCAAAACTTGTAGTCCTCAGTGAGAACTTCCCCAAGTGTTTCTCATTTTGGATCATTTTGGGGATGTTTTTTTGGATTTTGTTTTGTTTTGTTTTTTGAGCAAGGCTTCTAAATAAAATAGTATTTTTTTATTCTTTCTTCCTCCCTCCTGGATCTTTCCATTGCCAGCCTTCATCTGGGCAGCAACAAAATATAATAGATGGAAATAGATGGGCAGATATTTTTTCAGTACACTTGTTACAAAACCTATTTTACTATRCAGCTATATCAAAGTCATTGTCAGTTATTGCTGGAATTACTGAAAGTCCTGGTATGATTTCACCTCAATGCTTCCTGCTGGTACCAAAGCTTTCTGAATAGTTCCTTAGAGTTATCTTTTCCAGGCCAGAGGGTGTGAATATAATTTGGCCTGTCTTAATAAGGTTCTGCATGACTGAAATCAGGGATCACCTGCTTCTAGGTCCTTGTTAAAATGAGTGGGCTGTAGTATTTATCCCTTTTTTTAATCCCTAAAAGGGAGGAAAAAGAAATAAAAAATGGCTGCAGTAATAAATGACCAATATATGCTTCAGTGTGCCCAGGTTTGCAGGAGCTTTGGGAAGATCATTCCAGTCAGCTGAAATATACAGGTGGGTTTCCAGTCCCAGGGCTTGTCTTGGTTTATTCAGAAGTCCTTGCACTGGAAGGACTGAAAGGTCTTAGAAGTGGACCCACAGCTCTCCAAGCAAAGGCTGGGGCACTAAAGGACTGTGAGCAACAATGGGTGTGTGCTATACCTACACTGAGTTCACACCAAAACAGTCCTTACAGAGARTTATCCATGTCTTAAGTAGGTTTTCCTCTATTCCCCATCAGCATTGTTCTCTTCCAAAGGAATGAGTGAAAATACCACGTATTGTTGCTTCCCATCAGAGCACGAGCTCCCCTCTCTGCTGCTGTGACTGTTGCTGTTGCCTGACTACTGTTCCCAAGCTCAGGAGCAGCCCAAAAGGACTGCAGGGCACTTACCCTCTTTGCTGGGGTTCCCCAGAATTTTGTTGACCTCTGCATTTGTCGGGTTCTGCCCCAGTGCCCGGATGATGTCGCCAACCTGGCTGAGGGTGATCTTGGCATCACCAGTCCTGTCAAAGAGGAGGAAGGCCTCCTTGAAGTCTGCAAGAGAAGAGCAACATTGAGCCAGGCAGCTTCCTACTGACAAAGATGTGAGCCTGCTGTCTCCTGGCACTGTTCCACTGACTCCAGGGKAGTTGGCCAGGGGAATCTTTGGCCCATAGTCCCAAGAAAAACTCCTCCCCTCTGACATTTTGGTTTCACTATTTTTAAACTTTTATATCTACCTTTCATGTCTTTCCTGGCTGTAATAGCCATCAATAGCTGCTTGATTGGCCCTGTAGTTATTTCAAGGACAGGGGAAGATAAGTTCTTTACCAACAGTGTCATTCAAGAACGGGTTCCTTCACATGATGTAGCAGCAGATGGTAAAAAAGTTGTTATCCATTCCACCTTATCTCTCCAGAGAACTGGACTGTCAAGATCCTAGCAGTGCCAAACCTTGCCTGCTTCAGTGGGTTTTGCCTGCAATCCTAGCACCTCAAGTACACAGTGCTAATAGGAAACTTGAAGGTGGATTTCAAATGCTTTTACTGTTGTTTTCCCTTAAAATTGCCTTACAATGTGATTTCCAAACATGTTCCCTCTTTTTTTCTATTCTTTTTAGTTTGTCCCTGCTTCTTACAGATGCATGAATATTCCACTTTTTCAGTGGAATTACTCATGTGGTGCTTTTTCCTGTGCATTTCCAGTGTGTTCACTTTGTGACTTCACTTCTTTCAATGCTGCCAAGTGATCAGTGTTCACTTATTTCCCCTTGTTGGACAAGACCTTTGGGTACAAGCATTTCTCCTACAAAAATCAGGACAGATAGTTGCCTTCATTGCATTGCCAGCCTTCATCTTCTGTTGAGAAGTTCCATGTCAATCATATTACTCTATTTTTTGGCTTTTTAGAGAATTTGAATAAAGAAGTGTGGCTTYAAAAAAAGAGGAGGGGACAGAGGTCAACTGTGTGGCTAAAAAGCTATCTTTGAACCCCATTGCCACAAGCGTCTTGGTTTGTGCTGTTGATCTCTTCTGCACTGCARTGTCTGATGATGCTGTGCTTTAGCTCCAAGTAAACTGAGTAAAATGTCTTTTCCTTGGCCATGAGTCTCATCCAGCAGCCACACAGGCTTTGGGTTCAACAACCCATGCAATGTTCATTCTGCTTTGGGACAGGTTTAGGAGTAAGAAGCCACATTTCAGATCATGTCTTCATTCATCTTGTGCTGGGGATGTGATGCAGAGGTATTTATGGTTTTGCTTTAGTCTTCCTTGTACCACCATGGAGTTGTTGCTGGCACCCAGTAAAAGTGCTGATACACAGTGTCAGCCTGCTAGGCTGTAATCTAATACATCTGAAACTAATCCTCTTACTGTCTCATGTGAGATACCTATAAACCTTTGCTGCTACCTCTCTTTCCTTCCACTTTTTATTACAGGGTATGAAATTATGGCCTTCTGGACCAGTGCAGAGCTTCCTGATATCAGCTCCAGCAGCTGGGATGGGTGGAGCTGTAGTGATTTATACCATATGATCTGATCTTTTGTCTGCTAAATCAATGACATTTAGCTGCAGTGAGGTATAAAACAATGCCAGTGTGCTAACAGCAAAGCCATCAGGAGAGYTTCTTCATTTTGTAAATCTCATCAACTTTTATGTTCACTGGGTTCTGAACACAGCTCTCCAGCTTGGAGAAAAGGACTGATTGATTTTTGTCTCTCAGGCATGCATTTCACTGCAATATATCTTTGCTGTGGGTTTTTCTTTTGAAGTTTTTATTTAGAATTTTTTATTTTTATTTTATAAAAATAGTCCTAGTTTATACCTCTGCTGGAGCAAGCATGTTCAAAGTCTGTCTGAGGATGGTATTACCCAGCTGCTGGTGCATCAGCCTGTGCAGATAGAAATAGTTACTAAGGGTGGGCATATCTGCTCCTGGGAAATTCTCCCTCTCTCAAGTAGTTTCTATTTGCTCTGCTGCTTGGTTCAGCCATTGCAAAGTTACAGCATCTGGATTATCTGAAATGGATAGGGAAGCTGAAAGAAATATTTTGCTTTGAAAATATTGCCAGCAGCTTTGAATTGAGGACTTTTTTCCATAAACCCACTCAATCCTTTTGTAAAATTTTCAGAATCAAGAAGTAAGGAAGAGTTCAAATGACTTTTTTTGTGACCAGGAAAGTTTGGACTGCAAGAAGAGAATTTTCTCACTTTCTGCACTGTACCTCTCCTTATTGCTTTGATGGAGTTACTGAGAGCAGGCTCATCTTCACAAAGTTTAGGGCTCTCTCAAGACCTGTTTCTAGCTATTCCTCTCCCTCTGAATTTCTAGGAAATCCTTGTATCTTCCTTTCTAAACACTTTCTTCAGTATACTGTATGTGCTACTGATTTTTTGACATTTTAAAATGTTACTTAATATAGCCCAAATGCATCTCTTAGCCTATTTGAAACACTTAAAATTAAATTTCCAGAGCTTCAGTGAGAATTATCGTTCATGTCAGGTTTTTTATCTCTTTCTAGAAGATTGAAACAAAAAATKTGGAAGCTGCAAGTTGCTTGTGAATCAAAGAATACAGCAAGATGCTGAAGAAGTGCAGCACTTCCACACCGTTGTGTAAGCAGCAGTTAACACAAGTCACTTATTTGCTGACTCTTTCCATGCTTAAAGAATAATTTTACAGTAAAACCGCCTTTGTTCCTCCCCTTCCTCCTGGCAAAGAGCACCTCCTGGCAAAAGTGACATACAGAACTCTTGCATCTTGTGTTCATGTGAGATTGCAAAGTCACTGGAGCTAAGTTAAATTTTCAGCCCACTTTCTCCTTCTGTTGTCCTCCTTCTGCCCATTTCCCCTGGGACTGTCAAGTTCAAGACTTATTTTCAGCATCCTTGTGAAGAGCCAGAACAGGAGCACAAGTGAAGAATGTTCAGTAAGCAGAGACAGTGTTCTTCCTCTTTGTACCATGGTATAAACTTCTCAGTTCACACAGCAGGTAAACAAACATCCAGATAAATTACATGTAGATCTACAGCCACCTTCTTGTTCAACATAAGTCATCACTGCTCTGAAGTCAAGAGTGTGGTGATTTGTATCAGATGAAGTCTGAGCTCATTGTTTTATAGAAGTTAATTTCTGAGCCTGCAGCTCTTTTTGAACCCACACACATGTAAAACGTATCAGCTCTCTTGTAACTTACCATCCTGCTGCTCCTTGGAGAACTCGATCTGTTGGAAGGAAATCAATCACAAAAAATAGCTTAGGAAGGGGGGCTGGGGGAGAACCTGTGTGTTTTCTAAAGCATCCAGCTCAATCCATGAGTCATCTTCCAGAAGAGCAAAAAAGTGGCCTGTCAAATGTGCAGAAGTAATGCAGATAGCAAAAGAGCTCTTAAGGCTAGTGAATATTTAGCATTTGGTAGCCATTTTGTTCCCCCTCCTGCCCCCTGGTAAAGTTTAACTTTGATTTCACTTACCATTGATTTCATCAGCAGAGAAGGACTGCAGTTGGGGAGAAAAAGAGAGAAAAAAGAGAACTAGTACTGCTGAAAATGCACTGAGAGAAAGTAAATAGCACCAAGTACCTGAGGCTTTCACTTCTGTCTTGCYTAATGTAGGTAGGCCAYAGCAGCCTAATCTAGCAACTTCCTGAATAAAAATGCACCAGCAAGTCTATTCTTAAAGTTTTCCTTAAAATCTACATCCCAGGGAAAGACAGAGCTGTGGCAAGAAGCAACAAAAATAGAAAGTCTCTTAACTAAAAAAACCCTAATTAATTACCATCAGATCCATTTTCTGTTTTACCATAGATCCATTTAGTTATACAATTTGAAGTAATATTTCTAAACAAGCAGCTCTTTTTTATTAACATAGAAATTAAATTATTCCTTAAAGTTTATGTCTCAAATTAGTTTTTGATTGCATGCTGTTTCATAAAGTACTAATATATGATATTTTTTTGTATAAAATATGATTTTTCCTCRCCACTTTAGCTGGTTGCATTTGATTTAAAAAGCTTAGGAAATTGTAACCCTTCTGTCTGAAGCTGTGGGAGCTGCACCACTACTGTTACCTGGTTCAGAACTAGAGGCTAACTGGAAAACCTTTAGGTTTTAACAGGAAAACCAAGCAAACCTAAATTGTCTCCTGGACTGTCCTTCCCCACCCCCCAAGACCTAACATGGGCAAGAAGCCCTATTTACTTCTGTAAACTACACTGGCTGGCTGCTAACTATTCCAGTGCACCCACCATGGTTGAGTTGGAGATGCAGAGCAGCAGACAGGCAGGAAGGATTAGCTGGGAGGTCTTGAGAGTGGTCCTGCTTCCCTTGCCTCTCTTCCCCTTATTTATCCGGCAGTGCTGACGGCATTGCCTGGATTAGGTGTCAGAAGGAAGAGGTCCCTCCCCTTGGCGAGTTCTTTAGCTTTCTTAGGGCAAAGTGACAGGAGGATCCATGTCTTGATAGACATCTTATGATGGCTATTTTTAGGAGGCTGAAGAGGGGCAGGGAGTGACAAGCAATAAGTTTGATTCATGTCAGCACTTTCTGGGTCCATACCATCAGGAGGAGATATTCCTTGTCCAGACCTACCAAGACTTCCTTATAGGGAAGGATTCTATTTCTCTGATAAGCTGTAGAGTCAGGAGCAGTGAGGGTGAGGAGCTGGCTGGTTCCACACGTGGCTTGCAGGATGGGTGAGATGCAGCTGAATGGTCCTCATATCTTTGCTGGGCTTTACTCACCCCCTTCCATGGATAATCCAGTGCCCGACATTAGATGAGTAGTACAGCTGCCAGTCTGCTCAAGGGGTTCCAGTTGTTGACACTGAGCAGAAAAKTTATCTGTCAACAGAGAAGCTGACAATCCTTCTGGGAAGCTCTTTCTCTGCACACTCTGATCATGTTTTCTAAATTTTTAACATTTTAAATGGAAAAATTATCTGTGCAGTTTGGAACCAATTGTATTAAGTTAGTGGCTGATGTGTAGATGTACCCTGCAGGRCAGTGGGAAGTCTGTATTCATAGGAGCCTGGGATCTCTAGGATGCTCTTCCTCTGGGGCTTGGGTTACGCCGGGCACCAGGGTGCTGGGTTTGGAGCTCCCAGGTGTGTGTGGAAGTGGTGCTGCTCAGATGTTTGCGAGGTTAGGGCAAAGGAGAAGCTGTGACAGAAGCTAAGCACCCCAAAAGCCTTTGTGAACTGGAAGGATGACTGTTCACAGTGAGGAATGGGGTACTGGCTTTTTGGGTTGCAGGGTTGTCATGGTGGGCCTACAGACAGGGAGCWGGAGGTAGAGGCTGCAGCTTCTTTAGTAGCAAAGACCAAGGCCCACCATGCAGCATCACCCAAGACCAGGTGAAATACCTCAATGGATGTTATGACTTGTAAAAGGATTGGCAAAATTTGCTCCAAGCTTCTTCCATTCCCTGTTGCCTCAAGAAGATCAAGAGCATCATGAAGCCAGGGTGGGAATAGTTGTGTGACGACAGCAGACTCGCAGTTCTGATCTCAAATCCTCCCTTTTAATTTCTGCTGGTTACCCCTGCTAAGAAGTCGCTGTTCCTGGTTGTCTAATGATGAAATGCAATAGTGAGAAAAACCTTCTCTTGTAGCTTGCTCTTCTCCTGAAGAGAAGCATAACCTTTACCACCATGTGTTTTCAGTGTGTTGAATACTCTGAATGAGAGAATCCAATTCAATCAGATTATTTTACTGGTGTTTCTAAACTGAGCAATCAAATTAAGTGGACTTGAGATACTAACCTCCTACCTCCTATTAAAAAAAAAAAGATGCAACTGCAAAGATTTTTCTGAGCTTGCCATTTTAGCTGGAAAACACTCTGTTCTAACAAATTATTTTCAATTTTTTAGAAATATCTGGAATTATACTGAGTATGAAAAAAGCTCTGCTGACAATTCTTTGCTTTTGGTTGGTTTGTTGCTGGATTTTGGTGGTTTTTTGCTATCTGTAATCTGTTAGCCTGTGGCACCAGGGATGTGTTCACGATGGTGTAGCCACAATCAGATGTGGCTGCATAGAAAGAGGGCTGATGGTTTTGCCCTGGGTTTGCTGACATAGGTTTAGCACAGTTCAGAGTTCCTGATTTACACTGGCTGAGGCTGGAATTCAGGTGAGTGAAAAAGCTCCTCAAGATCTTGGCCATCAATCCCCATGCATTAATAGAGGAGCTTTTGAAAGACTTGGCAGAGCTGAAATGGTGTCAAGTATGTTGCTTTTTGTGGAATTTTCTTTTTGCCTTCTTGTTCTCCAGTGCTGGCAACTAGGAACTGTTCCCTTGAAAACAGATTTGAATTTTTAAATTTGTTTTTGGAGTTTTTTTTTTTAGTTTTGTTTTGGTTGTTTGTTTTTGTTTTAGGGAAAACTTAAGACTCCTTTTCTTGAACAGGCAGGTTCTATGTTTGGCTACAACAAAACTCATTCCAAAAGATGCCAAGCAGAAAATAATTGCAGTGCACTTGTCTTGGGCATAAAAACCAGATACCTGGATTAGTCATCTGGCTTAAGTGGGCTATCAAATATCATCATCTGAGAGGAGTCTACMTATAAGCTGATTGTCTTTTGACCATATGGGAGTTTGGCTCAGAGTTCAGATGAGGAAAAACTAGTGCACTGTATCAGCCTTTCATTTTAATACTGATCCTTGAATAACATCTCACTAGACAGAGTTTTACTGGGGAGGAATATTCTAGCATGGGCATGTTGCATATTCACTTAAATGAAGAATCACCCTGCTCTAAGACAATAGGTCTGTTGAGGGKGTTAAAGTGTACTTGCTTTCAGTAGGGGCAGCTACAAAATGGCCTAGATGAAAAATATTTCAAATACTCCTTAATAGATATTAAAGGTGAGATTTCCAATTCTAAAAGGAGCTTTCAGAAAATTCRAAAGGGACAAAGAAGTATTTTGCAGTGATCTGGTCTTTGTTCTGATCCTGGCAGTGTTCTCTCCATTGTCAGAGGACACTGAGTCTTGAGGCTTTAGGGATGATTTTGATATTTCAGGGAGCTCAGTTTAACAAAAACTGAATGCTCCACCCCTAGCAAAAAGAATGAAAGGTTGAAGCAACTGCAACCCACRGGAAAGACCAGAACTACTTGGATTTCTCTAATTTCATATAGCCCTATGGGCAGAGTTGTTATCCAGAGGGCTATCTGTGCCAAAGAAAAAARTGATGTGTTTTGAGTTTGGTTTTTTGATTATTGGTTTTGTTCCTTGCATTGTCTGTGRCTACTTTCTAGTAATTCTGTTGCCAGAGGTATTCTGACCAGGTCCCAGTTCAAGGGTGGGGTTGATGGGGTTGTATGCAAATCTTTTTCACCAGCTAAATGGAGACCCAATCCACAAAAATTTCCAAATTATTAACAGAGTTCCTGATTTCCCACAAATCAYTGGTTTCTGTGCCTTAGGGCCCCAAGCTTTGCAGTGTGATGCTGTGCTCACCTCTTTAGGCTGGTGGGCACTGGGACTGAGCAGGGCCGTGCTGAGGGGCWGCTGCCTTGTGCTCACTGTAACTCAGGAACAGTCTGGACAGGATGGAAAGCCCTGGGAGAAGGTGCTGCTGGGAGTTAAAGCATTAAACTGCTCCGTTTTTTAATTACCTTTTGCATGAATGACAAGAAGTGAATCATCTTAGGGGTTCATTAGAGTATTGCCAGCTATTTCAAGGTGCTGTCTCTTTTAAAAGAGACTAAGACATATTGGCTATCTTGGAAAATCAGAGAGGAGAAAATTTGAGATTCTCCTAAGATTTGAGATTCTCCTAAGATACTTATTGTATATTTAGCCTTCTATTCAGGACTGGAGGTGTTTTAAATTTAGGTTTTTTTAATGAAGTTAAGATAGGATTGTGCCTACAGTAGTTTATATGATACCTGCTCACAATTAATGTCTGCTCCTTGATTAATATAGCTGCACATCTTTTCTAGTAGACATCACTGAGTGCAGCTTCCAAACCCCTCTGAAAAGCAGGCTGTCCTTTTCCCATCCCTCACCTCAGTTCCATAACTTGTGCAATCAATGCCACAGGTTTTAGAGAGGCTGCTTCTCAATTAAGTAAGAATTAACAGCCTGATGGCTTTAGCTTCCTGCTGTATGAGGCAGAGAAACATTAGAAGARGAAGAGCTCTTGAGAAACTGAGGTCTGTTTTGAGAACAGAGCTGCCTAGAAGTACAATTGAAGAAAAAATAAAAACAGCTCCCATTAACACAAGAGAGAAAATTGCATGTGTACTATGAGATTTGAAAGAATRCTTCAGAAATATCTCTGAGTTTAAATGACTTGACTGCAGATTAATTTGACCTTTTTCCAAAGCATTTTGTGTCACTTTCCAGTTTATAGCTTTTTAAAACGTCACAGTTACTTTGCAGCTGTGCAGAAACTTTTGGATGAGCCTTGACGTTTAACTAATGTGCCCTTCTGAAATGTCTGGCTGTGATACGTGCTCTTGCTGCACTCTTGATCACATTTCTTCAGCTTCAGGGGGGAAAGTGCCTTCAGCTGTGCTCATTTGTAAACATGTCCCATTTCTAATTGCTTTTGCACTGGAATGTGTATAATCAAGGGGATAGACAAGATGTGAGGCTCTGGAGCCCTGCTTTTGGAGGGGTTTCTTGTTTTAACATGCCTCCCAGTGGCACTGTTAGAGTATTAATGTAACTCAAACCCTTGCTACTTGACATTTAAGTGCTCTGTGGTAAACCAGCCAGCTGAAGGTGCTTCTTGGCAGTGGGTATAAGATGTAATAAAGTCTTAGTGAAACAAGGGCAAATTWCCAGGTTGCTTGGTTCAGATCTCCTTACAGACAACTTCTTTCTCTGCTTGTCATTGGCTAAATTTGTCACCTTCTTCTTGCCTTATGTAAGATTAACTCAGGTGTCTTGTTACTATCTTTTACAACATCTCTGTGCTCTGAAGGGGCTTAAAACAGTATTTTAGAAATATTGTGGGGTTGTTTTGATGGGACTAAGGCTCTGCCACATAACTCCTGTTAACACTTGGAGTTACTCTGTGARCTCTTAAAATGTTACATTTTGTGTCATTTGCTTTTCACTATTTCTACCAAAGCCTGCCATTCACCAGAGCATCCAAAGGCTGCAAGTACTCTTTTTAAAATGCTGCTAAAGCTGTGAATTACTAAGAATGGATTTTGTTTAAATTATAAAAATCATTATTTTTCAAACAATTTTCCAGTTAGCMGCATTAAGGAAAAGTTTCTACTAATATATGTGGGTAGTCTCTACTTTTGATGGGCTCCTTGCTTAGCAGCAGTTTAGGAAGGCATAGTTCTGAAAACTTTGCAAACAAAACTAAGCTGTGGTTTTTGTGTGTTGTTTCCAACAGTGTGCCCAGGGGATGTTTGGTGTGCAGCAGTCCTTGTCCAAGTGGCCTCTCCTGGGACACCTTCATGCTGTGCCTTGCCTGTCCTGGGTTTGGCAGCAGCATGGGCTGTGACATGTCAGTGGTGAGATCCACAGAGCCAGGGGCTGGGGCTGTTCTGGGCTGGATCCTGGATGGTGCTGGGTCAAAGCAGTAGCAGGAAGCTGGTCTGGATGGCATCAGAGAGGCACCTTTACATCTCTTAAGACTGAATTCATATTGACATTTGTCCCCTTCCTACCTGTAAGGACACTTGGGACTGGTGACCTTGTCCAACAGATCACCCATCCTAAGGAATCCTTCTGGAGTCATAGCTGGAGATAGATCAGGCACAATTTGAAGACCTGAGCCAAAAATTTCTAGTAAAAACCTGCTGTCTCATAAAAAAGCCCTTAGCTTGTGCAACTCTTGTGCAAAGCCACTGTTGACATTCCTGCTCTCAGAGCTTCATGTGGAGTTTGTCTGCAGCACAACAGCTCTCCAAGTGCTTCAGCTGACATTTGCAGTGCTGCTTGCCCTCTAGCCCAGGAGCTTTCTGTCAGTGCATTTTAGTGAGCTTCTCTCTCTCTCTGGGTAAATCCAAAGCAATATCTCTTCAGAGATGACCTACTCAAGTAGTGAATGTAACAAGAAATAAGGATGCTTGGAGAAACACTTTTTACTGCCTTAAGAGCTCTGCAGTTAAAAACAACCCATGCAACAGGCATCATCATCATGCATCACACAGTTACACAAGATTTTAGCAAGTCTTTACTAGTTGGTAGCTTTAAATTATTTTTTTTCTAAACATTTGGGTGTCTGATCTGCAGTTGGGTACGGCATAGTTGATGTCCTGGGATTTCAGTCCTGAAAATGCAGGCATAGGAAGCCTTGTGTACCCCTGAATCTCACTTCCAGTGTGGACACTTGCTCAATCTCTGCCTCTACTCAAGAGAAGATACCCAGCTGTATCCTTGAAGTAAAGGACCTAGTGTGACCAGGTCAAGGCACTAGACATCCAGATCACCATCTGCAGAGTAGCAGCCTGTGAAGCACTGCCCTCAGCATCTTCAGCATTTGCATCCCAGAACACCTTGTTGATTTTATGAGCCTGGGCTCTGTCCAAGGGCTGGTTATATGTGCTGGGAAGGACCCTTAAATTTCCACCAGAAAACCAGCAAACTTTTCATGTTRGTAATAGGAACTAAGTTATATAGATTTGTGCAATGGGAAATTCATCCATTTCCCACTGCTTTAGTTGCAAAACCAAGCATGAAACATCTGCATCATTCATGTTTCATCCCAGTTGTTGCAGAAATAGACCCACAGTAGCGCTTTTCATGAGTTAAACATTTCTTCTCACTCAGTCTTCTGTGGGAGAAGGTTAATAAAACACATAAGCTGTGTTTTTAGGAGTGTCTTGGGCCACAGTTTTAATTGCAGAATTCTTGGGGGTCTCTTAAGAAAAATTATCTGTATGGTCATTTTGATTTTAATCATGGTTGGTTCCTARTGGTGGCTCTCAGCTGCTTCCACTGCCCAATTCTCTTCTCATTTATTATTTAATATTTAACTTCTGTGCCTATACAAATCCAAGATATGTTAGTAATAAGGAAAATTGGAAATATCCATTTGGTCTGAAAAGGCTTGTGCAAAGATTGAATTTTTATGCTGTTCCCTGAGTAGAGGGAAATAAGACTACATATTTCCATTAAAAAGCAAGTTCTTCATCCCTGCCTTCACTCTCTTCCTATGGTTGTTATACTGAAGCCCAAGGTGAGCTGTAAAAGGGCTGAGTTTAAGAGATTTGAGTCTACCAGTATTCCTGTTACTCAGTTTTATAGCCAATAGCTGTTACTGAAAAATAGAGCATCTTATATTAGCTGTTGTTGGCACTAGCAAGTCACCAAATATTTGCTCTAMTTTGGTTAATTTAAAGAGATCAATAAAGAACAGAGAAGAGTCAATGGCCTGTCACAACTTTATCACAGCTTCTGATGGKGACAGACAAACCCAGCTTGAGCTCTCTTAAGGAAGGGGAGAAAAAAGCACCAAAGTTGCAAAATGTGTACTCCAAAAAGTCCAGAAAACCAGATTCCCTGAAGATGGGCCAAGGAGGGCACCTGAGTGGGGAGGTRCCACCAAGAGAATCACTACTCATGTTTGTAAACCACCATCTTGGTTTTGGAGGCTCTTCTGACTTCTGATGCCAGCTAAGAATGAAGTGCACAGCCAAATGTGGCTTATTTGGCTGCTGGTTGGGCAACTCTCCCCTTACCCACCCCAGCTGTAACAAGGGGCTTGGATGTATCTRTAAAAGCTAACAAAGCCTTTCTGTGTGTTTTCCTGCTGTGTGGCTCCCCAAATCATCATGGCAGTGTAGCCTGACATTCCCAGTCACCTCTCTCAAGCAGCAAGCTCTGGCATGGCTGCTAATTCCCTGACTCCAGAGGGAAGCACAGCTCCGTGGATCCCCTTGTTTAATGATGTGGGTTTTGTCTCTGTGTCTGGTAAATTGCTGCAAAGAGCCCTGGGTCAGGATTAYTCACTGAGTCCCAGACAAAACCTTAGTTTTTAAGTACTCCCAGCCTCCAAAGTTGTGCTGGAAATGGTGCTGGACCTTTTATCATGCTGAGACTTTGGTGATTGAATGGAAGGACTGAGAAATAATTGAGGGACTGGGCTAAGTCTCAGAAAACTGATTCCTGAATCTACCACATATTCTAGACAAATTACTTATAACCTGAAATTGTTTCCCTTCACTGCCTGAACTCTCAAAATAGGAAAAGSAGTAACAATCCATGGTGGTTGGTTGGGATCCCAGCAGAAAATATTTTGTCTGGTATCTTTCAAAAGAAAGTCTCCCTAAATTCTATCTTTTTTAATCAGCCTGAATATGACAAAACCTGGAGAATTCTCTCTGTTCTGCCACTGTATCTTTCTTGCTGCTATTTCCTTTGGGTAAAGGAGTGAACTGCAAAGATGCCTCAGAGTGCAGTTTGACATTTTTTAGCTGATAATATATTATTATTTATGTAAAGATAGATTAGATAGGGTAAATTGAGTTTAAAATTCTATTTTCTCCTGATTAACTGGACGTAGAAAGCTATCAAATCATATTAATTTTTTTTAGCAGGAAATCTAGCTTGGTTCCCCATCATCTAGTGCARTGTGAGGCCTAATCTAATTTTCAGACAGTATGCTCAAAACTTGTGGGTTTTTCATCTATTCTTCAAAATTCTAAGTATTTCAAAATGTCTTTTTTTTCCCCTCTTCTCAATGGCTTCAATCTTATGAGAAGATACATACTTTTTTAGAAAAATACTGACAATAGACTGGGAAAATTAAAGTAAACTTGAAGAAGTTTCACTAAATGGCTTAACATCTCAGGACTATATGTATTAAGGTATCTGAAATACAATTCATCATGTATAGGTCTTATTAGTAGTCTTTGTCCTTCTTTTAGCCATAATAGGTGTGATTCTTTCTGTAGAATTTAGCAATATGGTCCTGGGACCAATCAGCTTGCCAGGTAGGTACAGAATAACTATTTATAGTCCTACCCAGAGAAACTAGTCTGTCTCTTCATCTCTTAACTGCTTAGCCTCCCTCTCCTCTTTCCTAAGTAAAGAATCTCCCAAAATGGAGGAGTTTTCTTCAAAGAGTCAGGGCAACAGTTAGTGATGCTGGTTGACGTGCAAAATCTAAAGACATTATGAGAACAAATGACAGTGCAGTCAGAAGGAAACCTTCAAAAGACTCCTTGTCTTTGTGGCTATCAACTTGCAGCAAACTATAAATTCTCAACAAACATATAAGGATGAGAGGAAATCAGTTGAAATGCTTCCATCCATGGCTTTCTTGCTCATGGTCTCACCAATGTTTGTTGTGCAGTGTAAATGAAAAGAAAATAGGCAAAACTGCCAAATCTCTCTGTTTTAAACTGTTTTGTTTCTTTTAAAAATAAGTCATATTGATCTCAAAGCACATGACCAAAGGGTCATCAGGTGGTTCAAAAATTTGGAAAAGAATTTTAAACTATGAAAGATGGGGTTTTGTACAGTGCTATGGGAAAACATTGTTTTCCATATTTCARTAACCCCATTCCTGTCCTCATGTACCTACTTTAGGGTATTTTGGTTTTTTGGGTTTTTTTTGGTTGTGTGTTTATTTTAAATTTATCTTTACCAAAGAGGTGGGACTGGTACCAATTGGGCAAAAAGTTCTGAGGTCCACACTCCAACATACTTTTGTCATCCCCAGGCTTCRCTCCTTTGTTAAATCATGCACCATGCCTTACACCCTACAGCTACTAAAACACTCAAAAGCTCGGGCAGCTCAGCAAACCCACGGGCTGAGGTTACTCATTCATTTCCCTGCAGTCCCCAAACCGGAACCAAGCCCAGGCCAGGCTTCAGAGCAGCTCTCAGSCAGGACTCTGCTCCCTGTCCCCTGGGCCCCTCAGCCCATGCTCCCCCCTTTACCTTGATGCTCTTGAGGTCGATGGCAGGTTCTTTGGGCTTGGCTGGTGCTGCTGGTGCTGGTGCTGGCGCAGGCGCCGGTGCCGCGGCCGCCGCTGGTTTCTTTACGTCCTTCTTTGGTGCCATTTTGTGTTGCTTAAATTGGAAAGTAAAAGTGCCCTAAAAAAAAAAAGTTTAAAAAAAAACAAACAAAAACCACTTAAGAAGTGATTCCTGGGAGAGGAGCAGTGGTCAGAATGAGCTACAGCCTGTACCCTGGAGGTGGACCCGATGTGCTAAACCCTGTAAGGGCATATATATATTTCACTTAGTGCCTCATACAGTCCTGACACATGCAGCTGGATTGGACAGCCCGATAATCAAGGGGGATGTCATTCTAGCTAGAGCTATAAATGGAATATAAGAGTTCAGGGCTTCATGAGATCAAGGGACTTTTTTCCCCTTTAAAACACAGTCCACCTCCCTGTCTTTTTTATGCRTGCAAAGGAGAGGGAAATATAACAAGCCCAGTTTCAGATTTGCTGTTGATCTGAAATTTGGATATGGATTGAACGGTCCTTTTTCTCATCAGAATTTTAGTTCTGCTTAAGTAATAAATCTTTCTTTCCTTCCCTCCCTTCCCCTTTTCCCCCATGCCTGTGTAGTACTCCAGRAGGATTCAGTTTCAAACAGTAATTTTGACTTTCATGGCTGGGGAGATCATATTTTTCCAACCCCATTAGCTTCTCTCTTTACAGCCCTTCTCTCCTCCTCTGCTTCCTTTTTGTTCAAGGAAGTGTTGCTCAAGCAAAGGCTCTGGGTGTTTAAAAATAAAGCAGACAAGTACGGAAAGCACCGCAGTACCTTCAGCCAAGGCATCTCTCCCTGACCTGACCCTGGGTGTCTTTCAGCTGTTCTTACTTCTCCTTTCCATCATATTAAGACTGTGTTTAAAATTGAAAATGCTTCCTTTAATCTTTTTCTTTGATCTTCTTTTTCCTCTCCTAGGTTTWAGCTGTGCCCTAATAGAACGGAGATGAGCTGGATGTTATCTTCCCACACTGAAAGGTTTCCCTTTGTAATGTGTTTATTATTGTAAAATAGCCATCAGGCAATGGAGGCACTTCTGTTTTCACCTGTTTCACCTGCCATCCTGTGTCCCTCGTTTATCTTTCTACCCCTCAGTCTCCTGATGGATGTCCCTGCTCTCCATGCTCTCCAAGAGACACAGCTTTAAGGAGAAGGTGGCTTTTGTGTTTTCACTAGACTTTTTCCATGACAGGAAGACAGCTTCTAACTCTTTAAAACTTGRTGATTTCCCTGAGCCCATATGATTGAGATTTTCCACAGAAAAATCCTGGAGCACTGATTGTTCCTCCCTTGTCTAGCAATCCCTCTCCTATTTACTCTCCAGACTCCTGAAGTTTTGTGCTAGTAAGTGCAAGGCTTTTGATGGGGCCCATGTTTCTGTCTCATGAACTATAGGTAGAGTGTTTTGTACTTAGAACCTAAAAGCTTGAACGCCTGGACATCCAAAATCTGGCAGGACATCCAAGCACTTGCCTTTCCAATTAATGTAGTCTTTTGGTAAGTTTACCCTCCTAGGTAAACTTACCAAAAMTATGCATACCAAGATGAGGGATGGAGAGTGGCTAAAGGTGAACTTTCATGTAGGRTCATGCTCAGATCTCTTCTTTGCTACAGCCCATGACCTTGAGCAAGGGACTTGTAGGAAGTTGAGTCATCCCTTTTGAATCAGTAGTCCTGTACTGATGGATATAATTTGAAGTCTTGGCTCAGTCTCTGCTTTAGGGAACACAGACTACGAAGGACTTWACTTCCCATTTCTCTGCCTTTAAGCCTGTAATGTATGAGCTCTTCTGGCTGCCTCTAAGATGCTTTTTGGAGGGATTCCTGCTCTGCTAAACTGTCTGGGAAAGTGTTAGCGTGGACTCTACATGGCTTCTGACCAGCAGGAGCCTGTGGGCATCTCTAGTGATTCTGTTTTTCATTGCAYAAACCAAATTTCAGTGAATCCATCAGCAGAATGAATCCCAGAGGTGTGACTTGGATGGAAATRGTCTAAACCAAGTTTTATGCATCACTGCACCTGTGAGAACTTTCATTGCAAGAAAGAATTGGTGATGATCTAATAATTTCTATTATCACCTGTGATTTGCAATAAAATAAACCYAAAAGCCACCACCAAATATATTTTTTAAAGGAAGAAAGGATTTCAGGAATGAAGAACAAGCTTAGGGTTTTTTTGCACAATTGTGGTCTGTGTAATAATGCAGATGTGTCTGGATATGCTTCATTCTGCCACTTAAGGTTGTTTTGTGATGTCCTGACCCAAAATAATTGTATATTGATTGGCTGAGAAGAAAAAMCAGGTATGGAGGAGGAGGAGGATAGGAAATCCTTATTCTAATTGCTGGGTTAAGGATTTTGATCCAGTCAGTTCTCTGTGTTGGGACAGGACACCACAGGTTTATCTGCCTGGCAAACTTGGATGTGTCCSAAGACATTTCTGGGAATACATCAGGTATGTCCCTAGGGAGCAAAGTCATTCCAGGTGATGCAGAGATGTGTCCCTATGGCATGCAGCTGTGTCAGGAGAGGATTAGGTTGGATATTAGGAAAAGGATTTTYATTCAGGGGGTGGTCAAGCACTGTAACRGGSTCTCCAGRGTAGRGRTCACARCACCAAACCTGACAGAGCTCAAGAAATGTTTGGTCAATGCTCTTGGGCACAGGGTGTGATTCTRTGCAGGGCCAGRAGTTGGACTCAGTGATCATTGTGGGTCCCTTCCAGCTCAGGATATCCTGTGATTCTGTGATCCTGCATAGGAGCTGAGGTTTGCAGTTCTCTGGCAGTGCTGTGCCATCTCACCCTAGGCTGTGGGTTCCAGGGGCTGCAGCAGGAAGGCTCCTTTTTCACTTTTAGCAGGCACTTTTTTCAAGCAGGATTGCCAGAGCAAAATCCAGGGTCTCCTTTGTGCTTGCTAKGACTTGCCAAGATCTGTGTCCCAGAGAAAGCAGCAGCAGCTGGGAATGAGAATTCATGGGCAYCTGCCTTCTTGGGTGCACAGCTCCTGGGCAGTGCAGGGATGCTGCTCTCCCACAGAGGAGCTCATGTTGAGGGGAAGGAACAGTGATGAAGCTTCAGCTTTCCCAAGGGCCCAGAAAATTCAGTAGTGAGAAAGGTGTYGGTTGGAAGCCATGTCCTGTTAGCCCTGCCACTCACTGACACAGGGGGCTTGCTTGGGGCTTGCCTGGTTTTTATTGGTTTAATTGAAAAGGATACAGTTCTGGCCAATGCAAAACTTCAATGCATTTGGGCTRGATTTAGTTGAACTAACATAAAGGAAGTGTGTTTTACATCCAGATTATAGAAGYGGTTGATTCTGACACCTCTCAAGGGGAATGTGTTCCTTTTGTCAGGCTAAAGCCACAGAGAAGTTGTATCAATTGCAGCACCAGAATGGAAATGTGAATACCTGGGCTGCACTCCCTGTGTGTTTGCTCTGAGATCTCTGTGTTTCTGGTCCAGTTTTAAAAGGAGAGCTCTGTTTTGGGCTTCCTGTAGCCCAGGGAGTCAGGCCCCTCTTCAGGAGGARGGAGCTGATGGCTTAAATGCATACTGTGAAGTAGAAGACAAGATGTTCTGTATTTCAGGGGACTGTGCAAGCCCTGGAGCTGTTGGAAGAAAAGGTGAGTGCTGTTGCTGCTGCTCTGTTTCATAATGAACTCCCTTTGAGACTTTTGCCTTTTGCTGTCTAAAATACCTGAAAATACAATTAACTTCTATTTGTTTTGTGGAATTGTTAGTGACTTCATGGCAATATACCAGATCAAGAACCAGGGGGAATGCTGGTTGCTCTGATGGGGGTTTGCTTTCAGGCAAGATGTGAGAATACAGACTATTTACAAACACCTAAGTGCAGTCAGCATATTCCACTCTTTTCCT
Source organism: Cardinalis cardinalis (assembly GCA_014549065.1). Lineage (NCBI taxonomy): Eukaryota > Metazoa > Chordata > Aves > Passeriformes > Cardinalidae > Cardinalis > Cardinalis cardinalis. The sequence goes on along the minus strand of JACDOX010000087.1, from coordinate 1,236,989 downwards.
GGAGACTTTCTCYTGTCCCATGCACACTTACTTGCTATAATTTCAGCTAATGTGTTTTCTCTTTCCTGTGATCAGCTCCTATCTGACACCTGTTGCTGTTAAATATTTGCTGTGTTCCTCTTCTGAAGGCTGGGTGCCTGCAATGTCAGCAGGAAAAATTACAAGTGTACATAAACCAYTTGGCAGGCAGCAATCTCAGAAAGATTGCAGCAGTCTGGAGCTGTCCCATGGCACAAACACATATTTTAGTCAGCCCATAAGTGAGAAGTGGTCTCATTTTTTAATGTAAATACAAAGATATTCATGGGGAGTCTACTGAACACAAACAAGGAGRGAGATTCAGTGAAATTTAACAAAAATAACATGCAAATGTTATTTTTTTCCAACACCAGTTTAATCGTACACCTTGGAAGACTGTTTGAAGCAAAGAACCTGATAAGATCCAGGAAGGAACTGGGTATTTAGGCAGTTATCAGGAATATATGACTTACCAAAATTCACAACAGATCTGGAAAKAATATATAATCTATTTTACTGTGCTTGAGCAGTTCTTGACCTGATAGAGACTGGGTGCATTGTTCCACACCAAGATGCTGCAGAGTTCCKTGTGCTGTTTTCAATGTGTGATTTTTGCCATGAGAGAGAGGGACTGCTTGTCTGGTTTGATTCTTGCATGTTTCATCACTGGCTTTAAGTATTAAGCCAGGGATCCACTTCCAGCAAACTTTAAGGTCTCAGCTTTAGCTGTAATGTTGGCTGTGTGCCTAATTAATCTGCTAATGATTTGGCTTTTCAGTGCTCACAGCATGGAAACCACTTTCAACAAAATAACAAAGCCTTTTGCTATCCAGGATGCTCAGAGCTGCAGAACATCCTGATAAGCTGTAGAAACTTGTGTAGAAGAGAGTCAAGCCTGAAAAATTGCCTGGTCAGCATGTTTTAGAGCTCCTGGTCATAGGAGCCTGTCRGGAAGGTGGTCTGGGAGCAGAATGCAGCATGGGAGGAGATCTCAAGCTGACTGCAGGGTTGTCACCAGCAGACAGCCAGGAGCGGCCCCATGGGATTTGCAGGTGGTGGGAAACAGGGCAGTGATGGGTAAACACTGCACACAGCTTTGTATAATGGCACAAAGGTTGGATTGCATGGACAAGTGAAGGGCTCTGTTGGCTCCAGGGAAGGTTTGTCTCTTGGCTCCTTCAGGTGCTACGTAAGGTGTTGCTAGCCTGAACGCAGCCAGGGGCACGTAGCAGTCACAGGGCAGTGCAGGCTGAAGTCAAACCTTGCTGAAGGAGCAGGCAAAGGAATGAGCACCTAAAGAAGGGGAAAGAAGGCACCAACTGGTGTGCCACATATAGCACATGGCTGACTTAGCACTTGTGTCCTTCTGCTCAAGGTTTTCTAATTCTGTCCCAGACGATGTCAGCGTCCCCAGCAACTGGCAGCAGCACATACAAGGCGTTCCCTGGAGAGCTGGGAGCGTCTGGCCGCTCCCACCCTGCCCCAGGAGGGTGCCTGCGGGGGAAGGGAGCAGCTTCCTGAAGGTGTGGCYGCTTCTCAGCCTTGCCCAGGTGACTTGGGGGCTCCCTTCAGCCTCACCTGTGGGGAGCTCACCTTCCTCATGCCATCGTTCCCTGTGGAAGAAAGTGTCACCCAAGTGCTCTTTGCTTTCCACTGTCCTGTAAAGCTTCCAGTCATTTTTTGGCACCTCGAGTTCCTCGGCATGAGCACCAGCTTATAGATCACTGAACAACCAGGCTCTGAAATGCCAGTGCCTGGCTAAATGTAACAACAGTGTGCATGGAGGCAGAATGTGTACATCCAATCCCACCAGGCAGGACTCTCCACCAAGGAGAGCACTAGCTGGCAGGCCCGGAGGGATGCTGTGTAATTYATAAGATGTTAAATTCTGCATGCTGTCTCACACTGCACAGGATAAAATTCCCTTGGTGCTGCTTTGGGCAACTGGGATTCCTGTGTCTTCAGAGCTCCACAGCCTACATGTGAGCTGCAGAGATTCCCTTGCCTTTTCCTTCCTCTCTTTTCCCTGGAGCATGTAACAGAGGATTTAAATTTCTGCCATTTAGAATGATCTGTCTTTCCTGGATCCCATATTACTCTACTAGGAGATGGAGTGGCTTCAGGCTTGCAAAGGGCACAGAAAGATAGCTCAGTGTCTGGCCCAGACTCCCCACATACCTGCACTGCCTGGAAGGTTTCATTGTGACTTACGGAGAATCAGCCTCTTTTTTCACTTTTTTCCTTCTCCCTCTTTTGACATGAAGTGCTCCAGGTCTTGAGTCAGACCAGGAACTAAATGGTGATGTGGTTTAAGTTCTGCTGATTTCTGTTAGAGATCAACTGGGCTGGAAATGTAACAAAACTCAAAGGTCATATCTGGTTTTAGGAAACCTGGTACTTTCACAATCTACACCTCATTTTCCCTTCAGTCATTAGTAAGACTTCTCAATGAGATATGGATAGCTTTCAAAACAAAGAGCTTGGAGATATGACCATCATTCTCTGAGATCATATGTTCTCTGTCCTTGTCRCTGAAATCCTGTCTTTGGCAAGCACACAGCCTGCATTTGCTTAAAGCTAAAAGCCCAGACACTCCAAAATGTGTTTAGCACACTGGAACACCCAGTTTTCTAATTACCTGCATGATTCTTGCTGTTGTGTTAGAATTTAAGTGGTATATAGCTCAGTCTTATACAAACCTTGAGATGGCCCAGCAAGAACAAAGCTATAGGAACCAAAATTTTTCAGCTATTTCCATGTTTGGCAGTAAGTACTTTGGATTTATGAAACCTGTGTAGGTTTCAGATAATATTTGTGCATTTTGAATCACACCTATGAAGATGATTATCTTTGGGGAAAGATGGCAATAACTACATTATCATATAATCTTTCACATTACATATCTCAAGAAGCTGTTTTAAGAATGTAAGTAACATTGCCAAGGCTTATGAAGCCCTGATGGAGCCCCCACAAATATCTAGAATGTATCTGTACCACAGTTGTTTGAGAGGACACAAATTACCATAAAGCATTTGATGAGCTCCCTTTTTCTCATGAATCCCTATGATAATATTTCTAAGCATCCTGTGTAAAAAGTGTCTGTATTTAGAGAATTGACATGGAAAGATGGAGCTGACAGTTTGGGCTGAAGGTTTGGGAGTTTGAGGTTAYTGTGTTGTTGGTGGCAGTGTTCCCTGTGGCACTCCCAGCTGTGGCATCTCTCTATAGTTGATGCTGTTCTTTTGGTCCAGCCTCCCAACCATCCCAACTCAATGCTCTCTCTGAGCTGACATTGTTGTGTACCATTAACAGGTTCTTTCTGGTGGCACTGTACCCTCTTGTCCCAGCAGGATGCTGGTGCCTTCCAGCCAGCAGGCAAAGGAGGCTGCAGGCAGGGCCTGCCAGGCTTTTCTTGCACTTCTCCAACCAGTCAGGGGCAAAGAGCCTCCTCTCAAAAATGTGAYAGGATGACAATGTGGGTCCCTTAGTGCTTTTGGTGGGAGAGGGGAGACTCAGAAACCAGTCATGCTGCAGTCCAAGGTGAGAGAGCRCACAGGAAGGTCTCACTGCAGCCAGCCATACAATGGATGAACCTGGCCAAGCTGTTTAAAACCAGCTGTGATGRAGCTTGGCCACTTGTGCTGAGCTCTTAATGTTTGTGTGTTCCCTCTGTGTGTGAAAACAAACTTGGTGAAGCACTGCAAAATCTTCCCAATGATGCTGCTTCTCAGTGCAAGTCTGGTTTTTGGGGAGCAGTGGTGTAGATGTAAAAAATGTCTCTTCTTCAGGGTCTGTCAAGAAGCAGTGCTGGCTCCAAATAGACTGCTGCCACTGCACTCCTAATTTWGCTGGAGGCAGGCAAGGGACGTGGTAAAGCTCAAGAATGTCACTTTGCTTCTTGTGTGACCTATGAGATCAGAGGTTTTTAGGAGATACACAGTGACTCTTGCAGAAARTGCTGCTGGATACAGGAGGTGGAAATCCTGTGGGACTGGGCAAGATGTCAAAATATAAGGGATAAAGGATCCCCTGGGAGTGTCTCTGGCTGTAGGGAGTGACAGCACCTTGAACACCCTACAAAAGTTTGTTTGTGCTGCCCGGAGTTGGGCAGCCAGTGTAGTCTACCTATGCCTCTGCCTGCAGCCCTTGCAGTTATTATCTCTAAAGTTGCAATTTCATATAAGACACATGTAATCAGGTGTTTGATGGTCTCCTAGAGTGCAATATAAATCAGGCTTGTATATCAGCCAGTTCTGTTTGAATAGCTAGCCATGAGAGCTTTTCTCCTGCTTGTTAAACTTCTGTCAGAGTCAGATATTTGCAATATGAGAYGCTTCAGAGCTGCCACCATGAGGCTGATGACATATTTTAGAACACTGTTACTCCCAAAAGTAGTTCAAAAATGCCTGGTATTGTTATTGAATACTTTTCCCCAAACTCATCATCCCAAGCAACTCCATTAAGCTGACAGAACTGCAGCAGTTGGCTGTGGGCTGCTCTGTGTGCATGTGCAGGTTTTCCACACTTTGTTTAGGAGGTTACTTCWACCTTTCTGCTTGAGAAATATAGATCCTAGAAGTGGGAACAGTAAGTGCAGCTGAACCCTAAGTGCCAAAGCTGATTTGGGTGWTTGTTTATAGCAAAGACAGATTAAGTCACTGTGGTGAGCACAGTCGAAGGCAGCTTCATGTCTGTAGTTTTGGGGCTGTAGAATAGGGGTTAGATTGGGTCCTGAAAGGTTATGTGGCCATGCAAGAGTTGTCTAGCACAAAACCCAATGTCAYGGCTTCTTTAAATTAGTTGTGCTGCAGTGAATGCAAGCCAGTGCATCTCCTTCAGAATAATCTGTGAAATTGTTTCATGTGTGTTCATTTTTGATTTGTCCTTGTGAATGTTACGTACAGCTAATGACTGATTAAATTCTTCTGTTAATTCTTATTGTGTCTAAGTGAGTTGGCAGGGACAAAGGTGATTGGTCAGATTTAAATTGCAAGCTTTTGGGGACTTAGTATTTGCACAGCAGTTTTAAAAAAATACCATCTTCTAGTTTCAATGCTGTTCTCTGCAATGAGTGTGCAGGTTTCTTATTACAGTAAAATCATATCGAGATAATTGGGGGATGTGAGAATCAATCTGGAATGTGGCTGTGGCTATCCAACCTTTCCCTTGTTGGATGTGTCTTCCAAATGATGGGAAGTAATGTAATGTTAGCAGCCTCCTGCCAGTGCCTCTCTTCTTCCTCTTCCTGGGTTGAGTGTCAGTTTAGCTCAGCCTTTATAGGGTACCTTGAAGTGGCGGCTGTTCTACATTTAATAATGGCATAAAAACCAGCCTGAGAGGAAACCAGCCTGAGAGGTGTGAGGCTGGAATATCACATTGTTGTTGGGGGTATATGTCTTCCAGTTGTGGTTTTTGTGATCTRAAAGGAATTGAGACCCTCAATTTCTTGTAAAATTAGATGGACCTTATGTTTCTTCAGAGCATCACTGTAGTCTCTTCCATTTCCTCTTTGCATCACTTTTTCCTTTTCTCTTCTRTTTTTTAACMTCCTTGCARTTGCAGTTCCCTTTTGTTGCCATTATTGAGGCAGAATTTTTATCTATCCCTTTGAAAGGATATTTGCAATTTTTACAAAGATTTTTTCTMGTGTTTTTATAATTTTAGCAGTAATTAAAGAACCATAATCAACTCTTTCTGCTGTGGGTTTTAGCACTTAATACAAGTATGCTGGTAATCCTGGCTAGCGTGTTTGCTTCTCTGTCTGAAGGTGGTGAAGGCTGAAAAGCACCTTGCCCCCACTCCCAGTGCATGAAATTTAGCASATCTGCTTGCTTCACAGCAGAGTTCAAAACTAACATTCCTCAGTCCCTAATTAACCTGACAAGTCTTTCTCACCCCACAGTCCCGTTCTTTCAAAAGGAAGGAGAAACCTGAAGACACATCACAGTTGTGAACCCTTGCGCTCTGCCTGCGGCTGGGAGGGGAGGAGCAATGTGTTTGCTGCAGAGGGACTGAACAGCTGAAGAAAACAGCCCAGCAGAAAGTGGCAGGGGCAGCTCCTGGGAGAAGATATCTGCCAGGAGGAATGTGTTGTTGGCAGCTTCAGCCACTGAAGGTTTTTTTTCTCTCTGATGCAGACCTGCCTTCCCCATCAGCCTTTGCTCAGTAATGAGGATGGTAATTGTTATTTATTGGACAAGGATTTCAGCAGTCACAAGTGATTTTGAGAGACTTTGTCTTGGGTTTTCAAGAAGTGATGCACACTCTTCTCTAAAAAAAAAAAAAACAAACCACTTTGTGACCTCCTTTCATGGATTTTTAAGGCGAGCATCCTCCAAATCAAAGTGTCTCAACTCATGTCATTTTGAAAATCAGTTATTATAGATGGATTTCTAAAGAGCAAGTGAAGGCTAAGTCTGTTTCTAATAATGTGTCTGGAGCCCCAAGAACATGAATTACACTGTACATTGTGTGTTGCATGATTAGGATTTAAACTAAGGAGGAAAGGATCCTAATGGGAAACAGTGCTAAGAGGAGGTTACAAGCAGACACAAATATAGCCAGGCAGTCTGGTACGTGGGTTCRAGGGAGATGTGTAAACACAGAATTTTGGTACCCAGTACCTTGAAATGGTGTCATTTGCAAATATTGGGTGCTGAATTGATGGGAACAGTTAAACAAGAGTCTGGCACAACTTTTTCTGTTCTGAGTTTTGGGGGCAATTAAAGTCTGCACAGTGGCCAGATCATGGGGCCTGAATCCCCAACCCCAGTCTCCTGCAAGCTTCCAGGGCTGGGTATTGCTGCCTGGGAGCTCTGAGGTTTTCTGCCCAGCTTTCCCCCTCTAGCTGAACTGGCAGCCTGGCCAGAGGCAAAGAGAGAAGGGTTCTAAAGGGCTGGCTGAAGTTCTAAAGGCTGGCCAGCTAAAGGGCTGGCAGCTGTCTGAGATTCACAGAATTCMCAGAATGACTGTGTTGGAAAAGACCTCCAGGATCATGGAGTCCAACCCAGCCCCAACACCTCAAYCAAACCCTGGCACCCAGTGCCACATCCAGGCTTTGTTAAACACATCCAGGGATGGTGACTCCACCACCTCCCTGGGCAGGCCATTCCAGAACTTTGTCACTCTTTCAGTGAAAAACTTTTTCCTGATATCCAACCGATATTTCTCTTGGCACAGCTTGAGACTGTGTCCTCTGGTTCTGTCAGTGCTGCCTGGAGAAAGAGCCCAACCCCACCTGACTACAACCACCTTTCAGGAGCTGTAGAGAGTGATAAGGTCATCCCTGAGTCTTTTCTTCAGGCTAAGCACCCCCAGGTTGTGTTCTAACATTCTAAGATGTTAGAATGTTAGCTTGTGGGGTTCCCCCAGAGATGTGGGATTCTACCTTCTTCCTGAGCACTGTGAATCCAGCCAGAGCTCATCTTCTTGCCATAGTGGTACTTTCCTGACTTTATTACAGGGAATAATCAATGGCAGAGCATGATGATAATGGGTTAATCAGATGAGAAATGATTCACACATTTCTTCATTTGGGAAATGAAGCACTTCTGTGAAGACTTTTAGTTTCCCAGAYTCTCTTTCACATGACTCAGAAAGGCATAATATTGGAATCATAGCATTAATTTTGCATTGTTTTCTTCTATGTTTCTGTATTTGGAGTTTCAGGTACTGATTTCTTCCTCAGAGGCTTTTAAGCATTTTCTAAGYGTAGTAAAAACATTACTCTTTGCAGTGTGGCAAATGCAAAAGAAGCATCTTTAGATTTCAAGCTCTATTTGGAGTGATGTGCCAYGTCCAGAAATAATGAGAAACTCTGCATCAGAGATGCTGGAAAATGAGCAAAAGAAATGAGAGAAAACCAGAGCAGAGAGCAGCCAAATGACTCATTGGAAGAGCTCCAGCTTGGCTCTTCTGCTCSTTTGCAGGCAGAGGAAGGAGACTTGTCTGCTGAGTCCAAGGCAAGGCTGCCTCAYCTGGGCACATTTCAACCCACCTCCAGACCTCTAAGTCTAAGAACTCAGTCTAAGTCTAAGAACTTCTCCAAGTTTCTTTCCTTTTGATTAAATGCCAATGTTTAGGGAATTGTCAGAGTGTTATGTAGAGATGTTATAAGCTTGAGTCTAACCTTCAGCGGGTTAGACCTCCATCAGCCCTAAGTGGATGGAGGCTTTCTCCTAGTTCCTAGTGGAGTTCTCAAAGCTGCCTTCAAAACTGCTGTGGGGGCACTGTCTTGAGCTGATTGKGCAGAGGAGACAGTGGGACCCCATCTGGAAATGATGTGTCTGCATAGGGCTTTTGAGCAACCTGGTCTAGAGGAAGGTGTCCCTGTCCTTGGAAAAGGGTGGAAYAAGATGAGCTTTAAGGTCCCTTCCAACCCAAACCATGCTGGCATTCTGTGACCTTCCTCTCAGACCAGAAGTGGTGACAGGATGGCACAAGAAACTTCCATCAGCTGAAATTATTAAAGGACTCATGCATGGGCACAGCATGAACCATTTACAGTTGAAAATGTGTTGAGGTTAGTAATGTAGGAGGGTTTTCTTTTTTCCAAATKGTGCAATTCATCAGGGAATTTGTCCATCATCTATCGAAGGAAGATCCAWGCAGCATGTGAATTGTTAAAGAGTTTTATTCTGGTATATTTAATCTATTTTCTAACTGAATACTTTGACTGCAACMTCCATAGTCAGAGTAATGTGATTCACTCTGCTTGGCCTGGTTTCCTAAGAAGGTAAGGCTTTGGTATTTGCCTTCCTTGTCCATATTTCTGTATTCTCTCAGTGATATATTTTAGTATTTCTTTTTTTTTGTTTTGTTTTGGTTTGGTTTTGTTTTTCTCTAGATCCAGCAAAAAATAGAAAGAAAGAGGGAAATTTGTAGGAATGGGACTGTCTTCCTTATAGGTTTTGTGACAATTGCTGCTGGGAAGAGTCCTGTATCAGGCCCTCTTGCAGTAAAATACCTTTCATGTTTAAAACTCTAAAAGCATGTCAGACCATATTTCTGTTATTACAGAGAAAGTCCATTTCCCCCTGGCTGACACCACCTGTCCCAAATCTGGCTATAGGGGGTAGGTGCTAATATCATTCTCCTGGGGTTTCCAAGGTAGCAGTAATTCCACACTTGCATGCATAGACTGTTCAGTGGAAGGCTAAATGATTATTGGAATAAGTCAATGAGATTACTGCTGCTGAAAACCAGGGAACTGGCATTGTGAATATAATAAAAGAGGATGATGAATGATGATGTTCTATTTWAAAAAGGTTCTGTGGGCTCCCAAACCCCAGATTCATTCATGTGCACTCATTTGGGATCCCTACATTGGACTGTCTTCTCCATATGCTTGTAAAGCCTGGGGYCAGCCCTGCTGGAACAGGATATTTCCAAGCCTTGGGAGGGTATAAACACCTTGGAGTTTATCCCCTGTGATGATGAACCACCAGGGGCTCCCAAAAGCTTCCACTGGCAACTTCCCCCTTCTGGTCTGGAGCCCAACTTCTTGCAGATGAATTTGTCAGGCTTGCAGGTATTAACACTGCAGTCTAATGGGCTGGTGAGCCYGATTCTGGGAACTGCTGTGCTGTTTCTGGGTGTGGCTGTCACCCAGGTGGGGTTTGTCCTCTTTCCCATGGTGATAAATGAGCTATGAATTCCCAACAAGGGTATCCCTGGATGTAGGATATAATTCTATTCAAAGTTTGTATTTTATGGTGATTTTCTTGGAGTGTCTTAAAGTTTGTCTCTGGAGGTGTGTCTCTCTTAATTTTTTCAGCCACTCTTAAAATCTGATCAATCTGTTGCTGTCCGCTACTGAAAGTGTCAGGATGGAGGCAGAACACCTCATTTACAAAGAAAACTGTTCCAAATATCTTCTGGGAATAGGGGAAACCCCTGCAATTAAGGGCTGCTTTGCCTGTCTCCTGTGAGGAAGCTGCTTGGCACCACTGTGGTCACCCCCTCACCACTAAGGGGTATCCTTAAAGAGGGGGATCTATAATAAAACTTGACAAAATGATGGAAATATGATCCACTCCTCAGTGTGATTAAGGCCAGCAGTCATTATGTGGAACATTTGCTCTTGCCTTGTATGCAGCTCTACACTACAGTGGAACTATTTATGGGCCTGGCTCCAATGGGATTTATGGAAAGCAAAATCCTCCCAGTGGATTCGATTACAGCCTGGCAACGCTGCAAATGCTGCAGCAAATTGCAACTGCTGCAAAATGAGCTTTCCACAAGGGCTGCCTGACATGTGTCCTGATAGCAAGAAATTCCCCAGCCATGAGGAGATGGAGTTAAATGGCTCCTCACAGTCCTGCTCTTTTTTCCCTTCTTAAGGCTTATGAGTTGGTTTTAGTGCTGCCTCTGTGCCCACTCCATTTCTGTCTGTCTTCCTTGACACAGAGCAAGCAGAGCAGTGTACTGTCATACCCATGGCCAGTCATTAGAGGGTCTATTGCACTTTTTTGGCCAAATTTGTCATCTTTCACCCTCTGGGGAAAATGAAGGAATTGCAGGACATCTGAGGGTGAAGGGTGGCTGCAAGTTGTCCTGTCCAGCTTTTGTCACTCTGAAGTTGAGGGATACATGAAAAAGAACTTTATTCTCTCCTTTCCTTTCTGCTGGTACTCTTAGCATCCAGGATGTCCAAATCCTGGGAATGAGGTTGTTCTTGGGAGGTCCTGGACTTCCTCCCTGTGAGCTGAAGGAGGGTTCAGGTTTCCTTGTGTTAAGGAAGGAAGGGTTCAGTTTCCTTGTGTTTCCTTGGTTTTGCCTTCCCCCTCACACTGCATTTTGCCTTCCCCTTGCTGTGCTGCTGTAAACTGGATTTGTGAAATGATCCAAAGTAAATGCTACCACCCTTGCTCCCCAAAAGTGGCAGCATGGAGACAGAAACAAGAGTGGGYGACTGAGGCAGGGAGAGAGGTAAAGCAGAAGTGTCTGCAGCAGAAGGGAGAGGCAGGGACCACCATGCTAAGGGTGACAGCCGACTTGGGGAACACTTGGGAATACAAAGCTTTGTGGGTGAGGCAATAGCAAACTGTCTTGAATCAGCAGCTCTATTGAGAATTTTTTTGCTCTGCTTTTGAGAGAGTGGGTTTGATACTGACCCAGGAAAAATCCTGCAGGATTCAAAGAAACACTAGTTCTCTCTGGGTCTCAGAGCTGCCATGCATTGTACTTACCCAGGAGACAGAGATCTTTGTGCTCATCCCCTGTTTGAAAGGTTAATTGTGCCAGTGGGGTGGCACGAGGCTGAAGGGCATTGCTCATCCCCAGACCCCAGACACCATGTTTGCAGTAGTGCCAGCAGCCTTTATGGGCTTGCAGAGCATTGCCCAATCCAAGCAACATCCCTGATCCTTCCTCCAGAGCTGGGAAGGAGCTCTCTGAAGCCCAGCTGGTACCCTGTGATATATTGTAATCTTTGGCAAAGACAGGGAGTGTAGGAGGAATGTAAATACATTTGTCCTAAAGGGAGAGTGCTGGTGYATCTGTTTCCAGTTCATGGTAAGGGAATGTTTGATGAGTAGCATCCTCACTCTTGGAAGAGTTTGCTTGTTCTTTCAAAAAACCGCAAACAAACAAACCCTCCCTCCCCCACTCCTTCAACCCAAACAAATACAAAAAGAAAAATAAAGCAACAAAAATCTACCTGTCAGATATTGCTGGGATCCAACCAAGACTTGCTTTTAAGGTCAGGCACAAGCTTATTAGCTATGTCTGAAATTTGACCAACTGTTCAAAGTTAAATAATTCCCCTGACTCCTGTGTTCAGCTGTTGCAGAGGRGCTGGATCCTACACTGCCCTCAATCAGTTGCCGTTCCAGAACTGGCCCACATACAGGTAAAAAACACCTTTTGCCAAKGTTATTGAACTGTGCTGGGTAAGTTGAGAGGCACAGCTATGGAGATGCTGCAGTATCCATTCACATCTGCTGTGACACTGAATTTGGGGGTTTCAGTCTGTTAGCCTGGGCTTATCTGCTTCCTGCTGCATTAAGAGTGAGTTTGCCTGGTAACACTGCACCCCAGATGTGCACAGAGATCCCCCTGAAAACCTGACACAAAGCATGGCCTGACACCCTCCCACACTCCTTAAGGCCCAATTCCTTGCCTTGTGTTTCTCTGTCCTCATGCACCACCAAAGCAGGGGGGTTGCCTGGAAATTCCAAGGCAAGCAGCAGCTAAGGAAGACCAAGGTTGCTCTGACCCTGTTGGGCAGAGAGATAGCACTGCAAGCCCACCTACAGGAACTGTTTCAGCTTTACCTAAGCTGGGTTTTTCCCTTGACAAATACCCCAGTGGTGAGCCTTGGTGCCYGTACACATATGTCCAGTTGGATTTTCTTGATGCTCTTGCCCTTCTGGGATGTCCCCAATCCCTATGGCATTCTAAGGAGAGGCATGTTTGGTGCAGCAGACTTCAAAGAGTGAAGGGCAACCTGTGGAAAAGGGAATGTTTGGCTCTCTGTTTCCTGCAGGCTGGTTGTGGCTGGTGGCAGGGCTTGTGTAATGCCTGTAAAGCTGATGTGGGGAGATAAAGTATTGCCACCCAGTATATGGAGTGTTTCCTTGATAACCTGAGTGGGAGYTTGGGTGGCTTCAGGCAGGACTGGGAAAGATTTCCTAACTGGTCTTTTTGTTCTTTTYCCCAGGGATTTATATGACTCAGAGGCCGTGAATTTCGGAAGGGCTTCCCTGATTCTCACACGTCTCATCCCACACAGTACACAAACACAGCCTGCCTTCCCCGGGAGCCGAACACGAGCTGTCCCGAGGTAGAGCGAGCTGCTGAGGAGYGCGGTGTGTGCCTGAAGTGATAGGGTGGCTGCATTGCCACCTGCTGGGGACACCAACGCCCTTTGCGAGGGGTCCCCTGCAGCATTCACATCCTCTGAACAGAGAGACACATAATTCTCTCTCCTAAGATTTTGCTTGGGGAAGGTAGTAAGAACCTCGGAGATAAGGAAAAACMATTCTTATCTCTATTCACTACTCTTGTTTTGCACATGTAGAATGTGCAAAACTGTGTCTGACTGTCTGGAGACAGTCACGGGTTTTTCTTTAGTATAGTATASTATCTTTTTAGTATTTAATTTAGTATAGTATTCGTGTAATATAGCTTAATAACGCATTTTTTCAGCSTTTCTGAATCATGGAGTCAGAGCACATTATTCCCTACACTGAGGGTCACCCTGCATTGATAGTCCCCAGGCTAGCACCCTGCAGGAGTGGGTCTGGCTGGGCTCCAGCCTTTTTCCCCAGGTGCTTATTTTGAGCTGATCTGCTGCCTCTTGCTTTGCTGGAGTTTGTCTTCAGGCACTAATAATGGTCAAGTTGTAACTCAGGGGGGTTAAATTTCCTGGTTTGGGTACTGGCCTTCAGGTTTCTTTCACAGGTACAGCCAAAGGGATGCAGGGGACACTTTGGCCAAAGGACTTGGACATTCTGGGCAGGAACAGKTGAGGAACGTGTGTTGTTYTTCTCAATRTGAAAAAAAAGKWA
>JACDOX010000087.1:1120624-1223453 GCA_014549065.1 Cardinalis cardinalis | reverse complement strand
TWAAAAMAAMCAAMCAAACAAACAAACAAAAAAAMCCCCATAACTTKCTAGAAATTATCTGTATGTGCTGGGAACTGGCCTGGAGCAGGACCTGTGGTCTTGTTGGGACCCAGCTGTGTTCCCTTGGGTGTTGCCATCAAAGAACCCCACTCAGATTTGGCCAAGCTATTACACTGAGGTGAAAAAACATGGATTAAAAAAATAGGGGAAGCCAGAAAGATGAGACAGTGGTGCAGTGAGGTCTGSCTGGATAACTCAGGTAAGCCAGCAGCTTTGGGGCCCACTGGCTGCTTCTCCCAGAGCTGCTTTTGTGGGATGTGCCACCCTTATTCTCCACCTGGCTCAGCTCCAAGCCTGTCAGGTAGAAACAGTCTGTTCTGGGGCAGGGGGATGAGCTGGGGTTTGTGGAGGCTGAGATCTCTTCTGCTGTGCTTTTCCCCTATTAACTCTGGGAGAGCATCTGCCACACCACAAACCAGCAGCCTGCTCCAAAGTTGTTTCAAAAGGTGCATCAAATCCCTGCAGTGATAGTTCATAAATGGATTTATCAGCTCAGTGTGTCTGACTGCTAAGGCTACAGGGGCTTGAGGACAGCTCATGGCAGGATTTTTTGCAAAAAACTTTAAATTATGTTAGCCACTGATTTAGTGTCCGTGCTGATACTGTTAGTGGGATTTTAAAAAGTTAATATGTAGGAATGAGAAATGAAGTAATTCAGGCAGACACAGCACTATCTGTTGCTCTCTTGCACTGCCTCTGTGCCACATCTTTGATAGCTGAGCTGCTGTCAGCTCCTGAGAGCTGAAACCATGCTGGCTCTCAGGGGACATGCACACATASAGATGGCATTTGGTTAACAGTCTTTGGGATGTTTTTCATCTTGCTGATCACACTTGCATACAGAGGAGGTGAACACAAACAGATAATAAAGCATTCAAAATATGTTTTTTACTTGTTTCTTGGGAATATAGGTTATTTTATATGTTTTTTATTTTTGTTTTTTTAAACAGACCACCACCATGGATAAACACAACCAGCAATAAGTGTCAAATATCTCTACACTTCTGATAAAGTCCCTCAGGTGGCTTGTTGAAACAGGACCAGTTGAGTTTTCCAACCTTGTCTTGGTCCTGCTCCCTCCCCTTGGCACAAAGGTGGGTGCAAGTGGGCAGCACCACACCAAACCCCTGTATGAGAAAGGAAGGGTAACCAGAGAAACTGCACTATGCTGTTTTCTCATCCTCATTGCTGGACCTCCTTTCTCAAGACCTTTACCACAAACCTTAATAGAAACTATAGAAAACCAGGTTGTGTAGGATCTCAAGCAATGTAATATATGCTTGTGCTGGAGGGCAGGATCACCTCTATCCACACCACTCCTGACAGCTTGGTTGTAAAGCCTCTGCTGCTGGACAGCCACAGCCTCCCTGAGGTGCCCTGTTCCTCCTTTCACTGAGCAGGAGGTGCTTTTTTAGGAGGATCCACCTCTTCCTTCTGGTGGCCAGCACTGCACACAGGTGTATTTTGGTGCAACCTGCAGGACTCTGGTCTCCAATGGAAGCCACAGAGGGAGGGTACAGCTTTGGATGGAGACACCASTGTGCAAGGATGCCCTGGGATGAAAGCACAGCCTGCAAGGGAAAGCCCAGGACTGGCCTTGATGGACTGGAGATGAGGGAAAAATGTGAAATACCCTTAACACTCAAGGTGGGTAGAAGGCCACTGAGMCTCCAGGAGCTGCCAGCACAGCACAGCTGCTGTGGGATATGTTCATCTCTTCAGACATGAATCAGGCAGGTGGTAGAAATAACCCAAAGTTTGGTTGTTTCAGCATTTTTATTAGACAGTGCTCCACTCAACAGTTGTACACATGGCGCTGATGCTCCCCTGAGCAGTGCACAAACCTTGGGACATTGTGCTCTCATGCCACCATGACCAGGCTGCACAAACCATCTCCTTTTACAGAAGTGGTGCCCAGGAGATACCCAGGCTGAGAGCAGTGTCCCTGCACTGCCAGCACACCAGCCAAGCTGGGAGGTAACTTCAAGGGCTGTTTGATTAGGCAACTCCTCTCTGCTTCCCAATCACCTCCCTGTGCTGCTCAGGTCCTGTGAATGACAGGGGATGCCTGCTGCTGTGTCCCCATGAGCCTGAGCCTTCTGACAGGGGTGCCCACCCTCAAGGAGATGAGCTTTTCTGCAATTCAGCCTGTCCTCTGATGGACTTTCAGAAAGGCAGCAGGAGTGTGGGCTTTGAGGAAACAAATCAGCCTTCCAGGGCTGGTTTCTGCTCCTTGCCTACCCAGGAAGTTCTCATGGAGCTCTCTGTGCCACTGGGGCTCAGCTGCCCTGCATTCAGGCACATGTGAGTGTGACCCTGCCAGCTTTGGTGGCCCTGCTTTGTCACTGCTGGCCCAAGAGAGTGGCTGTGCTGCCCTGCTATTTCTYCCCTGCCCTTCTGGGACTTGAGGCACTCAGCAGCTCAGCCCTTGAAAGATCAAAACTCATGGCCACATTGGGCAGGCTGAGGAGCTGCTCTCAAACAGCACAAAGCTGTGTGGCTGCATCTGTAAACTTCCCTGAGCTCAGTGTTTAGCTCATGCTCAGTCCTAAGAAAGTGGTTTACAGAGCCAGGCCCCAAATTTCTGTGAACCAGTGCAGCATCAGCTAAGGACGGAAACGCAGATTTACTCCCTGCACGTACCTGACCTGCCTGACACATCAAAGCCAGTCAACCTAGTGCAGATTTTCCAGYTGGGTAGATGAGTGGTTGCAAATCAAACTACAACAAGCAGTAGCAAGGCAAACAAGTGACTCAAATGATCCAGGTTTGGGAAAGCTTATAAAAGAAAACATGTAAATAACATCTATACAGCTAATAGGTTAAACACTGTCAGAGCTCGGTGGCATACATTTCTTTTCCCTTGTTGCTGCTGGTGGGCACCTGGCACCACCTAATACACAAATTTAAATAAAGACTGCAAAATAAACACTCAAAGCTAACAAGAAGAGACCACAAAAGCAAGCATGCTTAGCTCACTTTTGGACTGGAGTTTGCCATTGGAWGACCAATGGAATAGCAAGGTTTAATGTAAGRTGGCAGTGGATTACTTGTCTGTCACTGGAACAAATGCACAGAAGAGCTATACATAGCCTTTGCCTTTAGAGCAGATAGGTGCAAACTCAGGACAAGCCTTTGGCATGCCAGTTCCAGCTCTGCCAGCTGCAATATGATATTAAAGTATACGTAAGACTCCACAGTCCATCACATTCACTTCACATGGCACAGCCCAGGTACTGAACCATCTGCTCTCTGGGTGCTCAGAAAGAAAACACTTGAAAACAACTTCCAGGGCAATAGTCTCAGTTTTCCATCTGCTGTTCTCCAAAGGCAGCTAAATTCCTGCAACTATTTGTAAGCACAAAAAAAAGTTAAATAGCCCAGGTTACAGTCAATAGAAAACTTCTTCCCAGGAAATGGGATACAGGAAATAGCAAAACTTTGTAGCCAACAAAATACTGTACAGTTCTCCCTGCTCCCACCTGCAGCCCTGAGCTTTTAAGGGACACCAGCAAAATCTGCATTCTGTCTTTTAAACTAAACAATGTAATGAGACAACTAGAAATGTTAGAGAACTCAGCATGCCCCCAGGAGGATGGATTTACGTTCAGTTAGGCGAACGACGGTGAGTCTGGAAAACGGAGAAAGCAGCCTTGAACTGCATTTCCAAGTGCAGAAGGACAAAGGGCAGCAAACTGCCAAGCAGGATTCAGATTTAGAGTTCAAATGCAGGGAACTTGGCCTTGGTAGGCACTAGCAGGTCAGCAAGAAAGTAAATYGTTCCAGCCATTCCTGAGGATGAAAAAAACACACTGTGCTTCAGAGAAATTCCCTTTGGGCACCGTTTTTCTCAGTTATCCAGGGAGTGAATGAGTTATGATGACAAAAGAACAGGTCCTAAATATTTTTCAAGGTCTGAGCCCAGGTYTCCCAAGCAACTTTGGTACCTCAGTGTGGAAAAGCAGTTAATCAAATATTGAAAAACACCTGGCAAAATGCCATGGGTCTTTTCCCCACTCCAGCTCCCTCCCTTCTGCTTTACCCATCCACAAGTTCAACACTGGGCAGCTTTGTCAAACTCTGGTCCTTGAGACACTGCTGCCCAAGGTCCTGACTGATGGAACTTCTGCTGTCCCTTGGCCTGCAGCAGCCTGGGGAGATCAGGGYTAGCTGGGGGCTGGCTCCTTCAGCAAATACCTGCTGATGGTAGATCAGGGGGGAGCTGTCAGCAGGAGGCACAAAGYGCCACAGGAGCCAACAAGGCCCAAAACAGCAGCCCCATTTGTTCCTCACTTTTAGAATCAAACTGGAACACTCAGGAAGGATTTCAATCCTTAAAAAGGTACAGAATAGAGACTGCCTGAGAAGCCAGGCTACAAATAACCAAAAGGAGTCATGAAAGAACTCTTCCTGAGACCTGTATGTAAATCTGGGAGGCCTAAGAGGACAAGATGCTCTAGCTAAGACATTAGCCTGTGCTACATGGAGACTGCTTCTGGGCAAGGGTAGAAAAACCCAGTGGGTACAATTTCCTTTCCATCCCCTACACTGAGTTTTGCAAAGACTCCAGTGGAGCTTGTATTCTATTTTCCTTGGTGCTAGAACAGTTTAGATCCAGGAGCAAAACACAAGGCTGGAGACTGAGATTACCTTCAAAGAGAGAGAATGGCGTGTCTGGAGTCCGGCACCCATGCTGCCCATAGCTTAAACACCACTCTGCAAACTGACAAAAGAGGTACAAAAAGTGTTCAAATTTGGTTAAATCAAGTCTTGAGAAGAAAATTGTATCCCTTGTCCCCACACTACCCCTTGCAGAGCAAGGCTTCTGAGGGAAATCCCTTCTGTACAGGCTGTCAGACAGTGACTGCACTGTTGAAGGACAACTCTGGTGCAGCTGGTCAGATCTAGCTGCATGTCTGCCCCACTAGAAACTGGCTTGCAAAGGCAGTGATGTAGAAAGCAGAAGTGAATAAGCCCCTCTACTGCCTCACACACACTCTTACCTTGCAGGCCCTGTAGAGGTATTTCATRTTCTGAGTGAGGTTGTACAGGGCCAGGAAAGCATAAGCATTGCCAGCTGTGCCATGGCACAGCCCATAGCCTTTCTTCAGTAACCCATACTGCCAGATCACTTCTGCACACTGCAGGGCATCATTCAGGTACTGCTGCTCCCCAAAGACCTGTGAAGACAAGAAACTGTTGTCCTTGCTGAGGCAATGTCCTCCAAACAAAGAACATCCCTGTGGGATGCAGAGGCTTGGGTGTCCTCCTGAAGTGACTCTGCTGTTTACTTTTTAAGGAGGGTATTTTTGATATCATGAGTGGGGATGTAAGACCATTACTTCACACACAACTAGTTGTGACCATCCATCAGCTGCAACAGGYCAGCCCACAAAACTGATGGGTATTTTCAGAAATATTTGTTTAAAAGACTAATTTGTGTATCAGAGGTTAGTGTGGGGTGATTTCACTGTAACAAGCCATCCTACTTCCAAGCAAAGGGGGTGTCCCAGCATCTTCTCCAAAGGAAGTTTCACATGTAGGGGTCTCTGAAGGGTCTTTGCAAGGTGTCTGGTACCTTGTATGCCTGGAGAAGCATGTAGATTACACCTGGTGCTCCGTGGCACCAGTGGACGAGGAGGTCTCTGGTGTCACCGATGCAGGGGGGGTAATTCCCAGATGGGAACTTGAGCTGGCAGACATAGTCCACACTGGGCTTGACTGTGTTGTGCAGCTTCACTTGGCTCACTCCAAAGCCAGGCTAAGAGACAGAAAACATTTAAATCAGGGAGAATTACCATTCTGTCTGTCCCTAAGAGACCCAAGGTCTGCCCAAAAGGTGGAAACAAAACCAACTATAGCTACAGTCCCTCTTGCTCCTTGTAAGTTAAGTAATTTCTTTGCTTTGAGCTTTCACACTTCACATTACCCACTCAGTCACTGGCTGCTCTGCCTTTTGGCAGGAACTTATTTCCAGTCCTACCCTTGCATCCCAAAAACAAAGACTGTTCCTAGCATGTCACCTGGTCCTCTAAGCAAGAGAGCTTGCTGCTGCTTTTCCTARAGATGAGCAGAAATAGCTTCAGGTACCCAGAGCTAAAGTAAAGCAATAACAGTCTAAAATCAGTATTAAGGATGATTCCTTGCACCTAGAGCATCTCAGCCCTTAGTTGCTGGGCCAGCCCAGCTGGCAGGCTGCAATTCTGAATCTTCMCAGATGCTGCTGGGTGATTTCAAGAGGCTGACTTCACTGCTGACCTCAGTTGGAAGCAAGGGAGTGGCTTCAGAGTCCCAAAGACACTGCCCCACATGAAATCTGTGCAGCTCTAATTTCCCATGGCAGACTGCAATGAACACTCTCATTGAAGGATCACACTGTTCTCAGGCTGGTAACTGGAAAATTAAAAATCAATACTTGTGCTGTAAAACCATTAGAGATAAAAGATCTTTTCCTCTCCACATTTCACATTCTTGCTTCTTCCAAGGCTTTTTGTGCATCATGCTTGGCTGATCCAGGCTCCTTTTACTTCATACAGCAGAGCAGCATAAAGTCCATGAGTATTTTTACAGCAGAGCAGCATAAAGTCCATGAGTATTTTATGGGAGACTTAAAATTATTTAAAACAGCCACTTGGGAACAAGCTCAGGGACTTGGTACAAATTAAGGCTCATAGCACATTGCTGTCTCCCCTGCTCCCAGCTTGCTATTCTGTGCTTCTGGGCAGTAACCACCTTGCATCCCTCTCCTGCCAAATCTTCTAAATCTAATCTTCTTAAAAACCACCAACCATCTCTTCCTCTCTGAGCAACAAAAAAGTTATATTCACAGGACTTCAACTGATCCTGTATATGGGCTTTAACTTGGACAGTCCTGAAGGAAAGCTCAAATGCTTGAAACTTGGTGGCTTCCTTTTCTACCTGCTTTTAGAGTTATGCCTAATAAAAGATTACAGACTATTTCTAGACCAAAATAATTTGTGTTGCTCATGGGTGCTCTCAATGCTTTAAAAATTCAATGTTATTTTTTGCTGTAATTTTTCTAAGTGCTTGAGCACTGTAAATATATGCACAAAAGGACCCACATAGGGGAATTATCACCCTCATTTTTTTCAGAGCCAGAACAGGGAATATTGACAGAGCTCCAGTGAGTTGTGCAAAATAGTGAGAAAGCATCAAAGCAAAGGGGTACTGCATCTCCCAGCCTCTTGTCTTGCTCTGCCTGCTTCAGGCACTGCAAACTCAGTTCCTTTATCCAATTCCCACCACTTTCACACTTAGAAACAGGTTCTGCTTTGGATACAAAGGCATTTCCCACTTTCCTACTATGAGCACAATTTTTTTCACTATGCTTTTCTCTCMGAGATTCTCACTCTAATGATCTGACACTGCTCCAAGTAACCACCTCAGAAGACGCAGAGAGCCAGCAGATACCAAAAAATTTGAATAACTTAGAAGAAATTAACATGAGGGGGAAACTCAGACCCAGCTGAGCTATAGGCCTCCATAATGTGACACTGCTGCTTAATGCAGGTCATGTTTCTCCACAGATCTCCAAGGTCAGAGATTCAATCTTAGATTTGAAAAAAACTTTACAATTGGAAATGCATGATAAACACATGGCTAGGTCCATCAGACAAGGCATCTTTCCAAGTTTGACATTACTAAGAGCCAACTCAAATGCTGTTCCTTGTTCAAAGAAATGTGAAACAATGCTAAGGACTCATCCCCTCGTGTCTCTTACCTGCATGAGATAGTAGTAGATCCCAGCCAAACCATGGGCAGCTCCTACATAGTACTCCTGGTACCACTCAAACATCAGTGGGCTTTTTGCTGTGAAGTTCCTCTTTTTGGCTAAGTTCTCTCCTGAGGCTACAACTGCTTCACAAACCTGTGAAGGGATGGGAACAAATGTGGGTGAGGGAAATGTTGCTGCCCTGGACACAGCACAGTGAGTATTCTGACACAGARCAAGATTTGTTTTTCTGCCCAAGCAGAGGGTGGAATGGAGTGTATYCCAGTCCAGTACTGCCTATGGATTTACATGGACAGTGGTGCTTTGTCCCTCTGGAAGRAAAGCAGGTATACCATGATGTGGTTTCTCCCTTATTCCCAGAGTTCTTTACATCTAGCATTGATTTTTACCTGCCCCAAGATGAGTTATATGGGAAGAGACAGATAAGAAATCAGCAAAAGGCACAGTACCTGCTGAATGTGACTCTGAGGGATCTTCTCCTCTCCGAAGTGCTTGTTCACAAATATCAGTGCRGAGAGATAGCCCATGCGCCCGTAGAGGAGCTCATCTGGCACTCGGGGGTCAGCCTTGTGTAGGTGCAGCAAACTGCARTGGAACATTCCCATGGGGGAGATGGGAGGGAAATAAACTCAAACATTACACTCAAAGCCATATAAACAAGCACTAAGGCTGGAGCTCAAAACCATGGTTTGTTCCTTCATGCTGCTGTATCGGAAATGAAAGYGACCCTCATGGCAGGGAGAAAGATAAGGAAGACTCCATAATATCAGAAGGCTAATTAATTACTTTATTATACTATATTATTCTATACTATATTACATTACATCTAAACTGAATCTCACAAGCACCCAACTCAACTCAACTGCCCAGAATCTTGTGACTGTCAACTGACAGTCCTGACACACACACATGCTTGGCCCTGATAGGTCAAGGAAACAAATAACCATCACTCTGGGTAAACCATCTCCATATTGCATTCTGCTTTGGCACAACACAGGAGCAGCAAACGAGATAAGAACTGTTTTGATCATTCTTTTCTCTGCTTCTCTCAGGTTCAGAGAATGTGAATCCCACACTGCTGTGCCCTAGGAGCTCTGAGGCCAGGCTCTGGCTCTCAACTTTCCACTGCATGAGGTGTGGAATCACTCCTTCCCTTCTGCCTTTTGTTTGGCTGATTGCTTCAGTATGCCCTGCTCTTCACAATGCACTCATACTATGTGCTTGGGTTTWAGAGCACCAGCTTGGAAAGCTACAGGAGGGGGAAACCTGGGCTGAAAGAAATGGTCAGCACGAAGCTGCTGACTGCTCAGGAAAGGCTGCCCACCATTATCTCCTTGTGATGTTATTGGCAAGGTGGACACTGCCAAAAATCACCACTTTCAAATTATAGGGCTATCCTTTTAATTTGGCTGCCTAAGGAATATTTCAAAGTCAAACTAGTGCTAATGGTATGTGGAAAAATCTCACCCCTAATGTTCTAAAGTCCTGATAAGAGAAGCCCGTTCCTCTTCATGCCTACAAATAGCCAGGGCTATGCTGTCAGGTGAGAAAGAAGTGTCTCCATGAGCTAAAAATCTAAGAGGTGGAGCTATACATGTTGTTTAACATCAAAATGCCGTGACACATGGAAAAAAATATCCTCCAGGGAGAACTGAGAAGCTGTGAGGACAGCTTAGCAAAGTGGGAATGCTGGGACTGGCTGAGGACAGCTTGCCTGGCACCAGGCTTTAGCCCACAAGTGCAGAGTGAGGTCTGCTGCAGTCAAGTATTTTCTTTGCCACTTTTTTATTATGATRTTGCAAAGCTGGTGATATTCCTGTAGTGTTAATAGAGACTGACAGCATTTCACACTGGTGCTTTGTAGCCCAATTCACCCTTGATGCAATTTTTCCTTTGTTTTACCTCTCATCACACTTCCAGAAAGAATGGATGTCCTTTCCTGTCAGGGCAGCAGGTAGCAGTGTGATTGGATTTGACTTTATTTTCCTGTTCACCTGTAAGACAGCAATCTGAAAAGTGCCATCACTTTTAAAATGCCAGCATAAGTGGCTTTAAGGCTATTCCCTGACTGTTTCCAGCTGTGAAACCAGCCAGGAAAAGCTTTGTGTGTGCTGATCTATCCTGCCACAGCAGTGTGAAGAACAGAAGGTGCCTAGGCAGCCTTGGCTCCCTGGGCTCCAGGGACTTTGCAGTACTGTGTTGCAAAGTAAAGAAGGAACCAAATGCCTCAAGTAGAGAGGATGCTGGGCTGTGACTCCTCATGGCAGGAGTCTTTATCCCCTTGGCACTGGACTCAAAGTGAGCAGGGATTCTGAAGGAGAAAGAAGGGAGCAGTGTCTCAAGGTGGATGGGCTTTGTACCACTTGACATGAGGACTGCTCCACGGGGGAGGTTTCCTTAAACCCAAGAGACAGACTTTACACCCAAGGCATGGGTTCTTCTCTCAGCYGCAGGAGCTGAAAGGAAAGGCCTTGTGGCACATGTTGCAGAGTCTAAGGAAGGCAGATGAAGAGGGTTTCCAAGGAGCTATCTGGACAAATAGACTCTGCCTAGCAGCAGGCTGGCCAGAAGRGAAGCTGGCTGGTGATGTTGTTCAGCTCTGAGATGTCAGGAAATGTCAGGTGACATAGAAGGAATGGATGGATGTGTGAATTGTAATACCTGTGTTAGGGATTTTCTCAGTTCTGGATGTGATAACTWCTTTTTATGGGGAGATCTGGAGCAACTGGACCTACTTTTCTTGTTCTTTGTGCATTACTGCTTTACCTCTAACTGCTTTTCCAGCTGGATCATCAGGAGAGGAAGCCTGTCAGGAGTTTCTGCTATTTTTGAAACGTGGTCATGCATTCAGAAAGAGATGCCTGGGATGCTGCTGGACTGATTGCCTGCAGAATGCATTTCTCAGGTGTGTGGGGTAAGTTGTGGTCCTTTAAAGAAAGAGCCACTCCTAGTCATATTATCAGCCTATCACCTCAACTGTCAACATACAGCAGTTTCAGGACAGAGGGAAATCAAGGCAGCTGTAGAGCAAAATGGATTTTTGTACACCATTGGCTCTGAAAGCAAAGCTTTGACCTTCTGAATTGGTGGGAGGTGACAGGAAAAAGAGGGCTCCTAGAACATGGCTCACATTTTCACAGTCTCTTGGAAAATAGGCTGCCCTGAAACATTAGTGTCTCTAGAGCATAAAAGCACATTTTTTGGTCATGAACTCATTTAGGAAAAAGCAAGCTTCTGTCTGTTCCACTGCAGGTAAAACCTGGCTGATGGATTCTCTCCACTGGCTCTGTAAAGATGAGGTGCTTTAAAAGATAGAGGACAAAATGCAGAGAGGCCCTTCTTCTCCAAGAGCTCTGATAAAAGTGCTCTTTCTGTGCTCTTGCACTGCACAGCTTAGCAATTGCTCTGTAACTAAACAGCATACTCAAAAACCACTGAAGAGTTTTGATTTAGGGAGCTACTTCTCAAAGAAATACTCTATTTTAAAGGAGCATGGTCAGGCTAACTGCTCTGGGAATTAGTGGCAGAGTAAGGACAGTAGAACTGTTCATTTGAGAAAGCCACATTTTTCTGTTTTCCTCTTGTAGATGTATGAAGAAACCAATTTCCAGTGTTCTGACTTTATTATACCATTAGATGGCAGTGCAAAATTAATCATGAGATTCCATTCTGCCACCAAACCACAGGCAGAACAAGAGGGATACGGGGAGGGGAGACCTCAGCAGGMAAACATGAATTAGGGATTGTTTTTACAACCTGGGACTTAGGCACTGACCACAACTGACCAGTACTGTTTCATAGATTAATTCCCTTTTTGTTAACAAATATGTTAATCTCAGTGARATTTGCCACTCTGTTAAAGCAAAATCTAACCCACAGATTATTATCAGAAGAAAGAGTTCTGTMCTCAGACTGATTGTATCTACACAAATAAGAAGCTATTCTTAGTTAAGGGAGTGGAATTTTGTGTCCAAACCATATAGACACCTCTGATTCCCACCTGTGGCTTTTTTTAATTGCTATTATGCATCACTTTCTCAGGGCTGTTTAAGGGCAGCCAGTGTTCTGAAGCATCAGGGGTTTTGTCTTTCTTTGTGCTGATCAGGTAGGAGTGGAAACTCTCTACAGGGCTGTTACCTTCTTAAAATCCATCTCCCTTAACTGAGAAATGCTTGCAAATACATCTCCTTAACTATTTTCCTTCCTCTGCCACATGCTGATCTATGACAGCTTGTTTGTCCTTTTCTTGTCTTAAGTACCCAACAAAAATGCATCTGAAAACAGTCGAGGAAAGGCAGGAAATAGAAATAAATGAATCATAACCAGCTGCATTCTGCAGTTGAAAGGGATGCTGTCAATCTTAGGTTTAAGTCAAAGACAACTAATAAAGAGCAAGTGGAAGCAAGTACCAAAATTAAATCTAATAATCTTACCACRTTTTTCCTTTTCATCAAAATGACTGCAAAGCTAAATTAAAATGTTCTCAAAAACCACCAAACCCCACCTTCTGGGTTTTTTTTTTTTTGTTTTTAATTTTGGCACTTTTTTCTTCCTGTGTTTATCAGAATTATTTTTAAGATGGCAGCAGCAGCTGAACAATAGAGGCTTGCAGGCTGCCACGCAAACGTGTTTGTCCTTAAACCACCTCTTTCACCAGGGCAGGAAAAGTTTGTGTTGCCTTGCTAAGTTACTGGACTATTTCTCACACAAGACTGCAACAAAATGTCTTCACATTTGTCAGAGAGTGCCTCATCCAAGCCCAGAGCAGCTCTTTTGAGCAAGAGGAAGTTCAGGACAGAGACATAAGCAAGGCTTTTACCGGATGATGCAGTCTTCTGCCTGCTTCTGGTTCTGCAGCTTGTGGTAGACAACAGCAGCCACTGCCAAGGGCCCAGCATCACCACACAGGAATGTGATGGATCTCCTGGTCAGGCACCTCAGGCTCTTCTTCACATACTCATGGGCCACCTGAAGGTAGGCTGAGTCTCCATACACATCAAACAGGTGCAAATACAGCAAAGCAATGCCTGCAGAAGGAACAGAAAGGTTGCATCCACTAGAAATGTTTGCTCTGTTACTTCAGTGAAGCTGAAAGTCTGGCCTGGCCCTCATCTAGGGTATAAGCCTGACAGCCAGGCCTCTCAGGGACATAACCCACAGCCTCCTTTCCTGCTTTGTCATCTCCTTGTAACTTGTTGCTGCTTGTGAGTGGATGGCAGGACAASAGAACAGCAGGGTCTGACCCAGGAAGGCCTGGAGAACAGAATTGCATAACATTTTATATACAATTACATACAATTTTCATATACAATTACATATATATATATGTGTAATATTGTATATTTTCATATACAATATACATACAATTCTTTTATATCCAATTACATACAATTTTCATAGCAAGGAGCAAAAGATGAGACCTAAGACAAACCCTCCTAAATCCATACACTGTACCTGTGACTTTTGCTCAACAGTGAAAGGGGAAAAAATATCATCTTTGGGCAGATGGCAYTTGTGACAGAGCAGAACTGAGTTGCCACTCTCTCTATCTTTTCCCATGGTCAGAGGGTAAGGGGTTGGGTCACTTACCTTGGATTGGATTTTTTTAAAAAGTGACACACCATCAGCACTGAGAAACAGCATCCTTAGGACATGCAGACATCATACCTGACTCTTCTTAAAAATTTCCTTCTATTATTTTTTTTTAATTCCTTTYCACTGGGAAGTACCAGCAAGGTTGTTGCAGTTCCCTGGACATCATCTCCTGCTGTTGAGCATGTCCCAAGCCCTAAAACAAGGACTGATGCATCCTAGAAAAAAGGCACTGCCCAATTCCCTGCAGCACATCACTCATGAGATCAGCCCTTGTCTGAAACACAAACAGCTGCCTGGAATACTGATTTCCAGTGGACTGGCCAGCTACAGAAACAGTTCTGCTACTGAGCAGTCACATCAATTGCTGTCCTTTGCCTCTGTGTGCCTTGTCTTCMGCCAGCTCTTGAAGCTTTCAGTAGGTGAATGAGGAGCTCTCAGTAAGCCCGTGCCTGACAGGTCTGTCACACTTGAACCTTCCTTCTGATCTGGGAGCCATCCTCAAACCTGCGCTTAAGAAAGTTACTGGCCTACGTCAGTTTAAGAAGAGCTTATTTCTACCCTTAACAATAACCATTTCTAAGAAGACTCAGGTCCTGCATTAAGCCTAAATTAATGGAGCCAATCTCTGCAGATTTTGATGTGTTAAGGTCAAGGGGGCAAGCGTGCTGCAGAATTACAGTCCAGGGTACTGAGGACAATTTCAAACTTGGATAATTTTCTCATTTTGCATGGGTAATCTCCAAAGCTTCATGTTACAGACAATTCAATTCCACATGTACATTATGTATAAAATTTCCATTTCCTGCYGAAGCTAATAACCTTGTTCTCTCTCTAAGCAATTCAGTGCTAGCAATTCTAGAGAGAGCTCACTGTACAGTGCCATCACTCAAGTCTGTAAAGATGTGGATATGAAGCCCTTCTTTAAAGGGGAACCCTCCTTTTCCAGCTAGAAAATGTCAAGTGACTCTCCTTGATTTATTTAGTACCTAGCACATCTTCTAGACTCTTATTAGCCTGATAGCTGTCTGAGCACAACTTGCACTCTTGACTTATCTGCTTTAATATAGAACTTTTAGCTTTGTAAGTAGTTTCTATTCCCACTGCCATCATACCACCCTAATTATGCACATAAGTATCCTGCCAAGACTGAAGGGACTGAATTCTTAGAAAGTAAATCTCAGCATTGTTTTCCTCTGATTTCTTTGCCTCTCCTCTTTTATAACATTTCTCAACCCTTATCCTCTCAGGGCCAAGCATCTTTGGAAAGACTCCAAAAAACCACTGACCTGTACTAAAGGATGAAGCTGCTTTCCCAAACCATTCACTTTTCCTTTTTATTTAAAACTGAAAGGTCTTATAAACTGCATCTAAAGCCAGTTTTCTCAATTCATTCCTGTTGTCATTGGATACTGGATACTCCAGGTACCCCAGAAAGCTGTTTRCTCACCCTCTTCTGTTACAGTTGGGCAGAGGAGAGGGGAAAAAAATTAACAAAGGGCTCAGGGGATGAGATAAGGACTGGGAGAAAAAAACACTCTAAGGGGAAAACAGGTTCAAATTTAAAGGTRTAAAGTAAATTTATTATTGACAGAGTCAGAGGAGGATAATGAAAAGTAAAATAAACCTTTAAAAGACATTTTTTCCCCCCAGCCCCTCCCTCCTTCCCACTGACAGCAAAGGGAGACAGGGCATGAGGGTTTTGGTCTGTTCATCACTTGAGATCTTCTTCTGTTAATTCAGGGAGAGAAGCCCTTTCTCAGCTATGCTGAGAGAGACAGTCATTCCAAAACTGTTGTGGCATGGGTCACTTGTCTATGGGGTATAGCCTTTCAAGGACAGGCTGCTCTGGAAGCAAGGGCCCTGTCTCTRTCTCTGGAAGCAGGAGCCCTCTTGCTCTATTTGGGCCTCCCACTGGATCACAGCTTGCTCTGGCATCCACCCACTCCAGCAGGAGCACTTCTCCCACAGGCTGTGAGTGGATCTCTGCATCCCCATGGACATCATATTACAGGGGCACAGCTGCTTCACCCTGGTCCTCACCMCAGCCTGCAGAGGAATCCCTGCTCTGGTGCTTGGAGCACCTTCTCTGCCTCTTTCTTTCCACTGACCTTGGTGCCACCATTTCCTCACTTCCTCCTYCTTTCTGACTAGAAGRCAAACTGCTGCTTGTAGGTACCACTGCCAACAATTCCCACCAATTCAAAGATTCCTGCAGGATCCTGTAGCACCAAAAGTTGATCTCATCTAAGTTCCATGCCAGGGAATTGCCCATCCTGTTTCTGTGCTGGCCAGGCAGCCCTGCKGCCGTCGCACGGGCAGCAGCAGCTGCAGCAGTGCTGGTGCTCTTTAACACCTCTGCTCATGTGGAGAGGAGTTAAAAAATAAAATCAAGGTGTGCAGGTCCCACARGTACATAAGGTGTGATCTGCAGTCTCTCTGTTTGGCTCATGTCTCTGTACATGTGGGGTGCCAGGAAGGAGAAGCTGCCAGCCCGGCCCTGCCCTTTCAGCCACAGTGCATTGCCACAGGCTGTGCCAGCAAGGTGGCAGCTGTGGGGCCTCCCCACCCCTGGGGAAAAAAACTGCCTGTGCTCTTTTCATTTTCTTCTTAAATAYGTCATCACAGAGGAGTTACCCACCTCTGTAATTGGGCTAACAGTGGGTCCATCTTCAGAGCCATCAGAGATTGGCTCTGTAGAACATGGTAGAAGCTTCCAGCAGCCTYTCACAGAAGGTACCCTGTGGMCCTCCCCTGCTACCATAAATCAGGCCATGCCAATCAACACAATTCATCAAAGAACTCCTTCCTCCCAAACTGATCAGAAAGAAGCAAGCAGTGCTGCCTTCAGCTTGCTGGTCCTTCTGTTGCCACCTGTGAGCCCCAGAGGGGACAAGGCAGCAGAGGAGAGCAGGCACGAGCATTAAGAGGCAATGTTGATGGGTGTATGCAGAGGGATACAAAACAAAGTCACCTGGGTGGGGATATCTGGTATTAACCTGYGTGCCAAGGTGCAGGCAGAGTATTYCAGAGGCAGTGCAGGTCAGAGAYAAGAGCATCCAGGCAGTGAACTTGGTTCAGTTAAGGCAGCATTGCCCTCCAGAAGCTCTTCCACAGCTCTGCCTCACTCCCTCTCCAATACTCTCCTCACCCCAACTGACTGGGTAGGTTTGTGACTGGGTGTTTGTTTGGCATGCTTTAAGTGGTATACAAACATGGCACCACTAGGCACATGGAACTAGGTAGGCTGTGGATCTGCTCCATTGCTGTGTGCCCTGGAGGTCTGATGTTCAGTRTTCCACTTGGAAATGTGATCTAATTTTGTGACCTCTGACTGTTACCACTCAGAACTGCAATACAGTGGCTGCCTGTGGCCTGCTACTGCCAAAGAGGCCAGGGCATTGTRCTGTTGATTGTTTACTACTGGACCTTTTTCTCTGTAGTTTCTCAGATATTCAATTTTTTTGCTTCTAGCCCCTGCTGCAGAGCTGAACGAGATGGGGAATGCATCAGGGAGACCYTGATGGTACAGGGTTGCACTGAACACGTGCTGCTGACAGACCAACAGGGCTCTGCTGACTGAAACAGCCACTCCAGCATGCAGAAAGCCAGGACACAGGAGCTGAGTGTCCATGTCTGAGATGCTTGCTCACTGCAGGGAATCAGGAAGCCAAAGTCAGTCCTGCATGCCTCACAAAGCYGGCTTAGTGAGCACCTTCAGAAGGACAGTAAACAGCACCTCTCTCCTCTCACCCTCCTGCAGGGTAGGTACAGAGGTAGGTACTACTTTGCATCAGAGATTTCTTTAGAGTGGGGCAGTGGAGCTACAGCCAGCTTGTGCTGATGCCCTGACTTCAGCAACCATTGCTTTCAACAGAACAGGCACTGCTGGAAATACCAGGTAAGGTTTTGCCTGTGAGCTGAAGCTCTGCAAGTAGGCAGAAATATGAGCTAAAGCTCTGCAGTAGGCAGAAAGAGAATCTCATCCATATGATCATTCTGTTGATCAAAGAGAAGCTGTGCCTCAACTTCTCTGCAAGTTTACACTTGCTCTTTTGTTGGCCTGCAAGCAGYTGGCTTTGCAAGCAAGTCATGCCCTTAGACAGTTCTGAACATGCCTCCTTGCCCAGCAGGAGCTGAGCTGTGCTTCTTCTACCAAGGAAAGGAGGTTACCACAAGAGGATATTTTGTTCCAAACCAACCACCTAGAGTTACAAAGATCTCAGAGATCTTGCATTGACCCAGGGCAGTCAATCAGCCAGCAGCCTCAAAGCAGGATGTCAAACACAGAGAGAAGAAGCAGAATCCTATATCTGCACAGTGGTGAAGCCTGATGGTTTCTAGTGAGACAGCTGGTGCCATTTTATTAAGTCAGGCATGRGGTGAAAGAGCATGGATTGCCCAGCTTTATTGCCCAGCTCAAAGGATAATCAGCCCCTCTCCTGKTGCAGACACATGGGATGCTACCATGCACCCCTAAATGCATGCCARAGCCACACTGCATGCAACAGTGAGTCACCTCTGGAAGTCCATGTTCAGAACTGGCTGGGGAGTCAGTTTGTAGCTTCTCTTCTGACTGCATGATTGATTATCCAGGATGCCTWAGCATTTATCCTGCCTTAAAACCTGGGTAACAGAGCTTCTTCTGTTAAACTTTTTACCCCGTCACAAAATCCTACAACAGGTTAGGTTAGCAGGGATCAGTGGTGATGTGCTCCAACCCTCTGAAAGGCAGGAAGGTCAATCCCAAATTTGCATGCCATTGCTCTGGGCCTTGTCCAGTCAAACACTGACTATCTCCAAGAACAGAAAATTCACAAAAACTACCTGCCAAGCATTTGGCAGGAATGTGGTTTATATGAGTGACCCAAGGCACTCTATTATCTCTCAGCAAATGCAGCCTCACTTTCTCTTGTTCTGTAGGGATTATCTGAGGATTTCCATTATTCTGAACAGAATGAAAAGGGACGTAAGTTCTCTGGGTTCTGAGGTAAAAACAAACATATTGCACTAAAGTGAATGAAAAGTGTTTTTCCAGAAGTCTTCATGAACTGGTTCAGTTGTAATTTCATTCTTACATGGCTTTCCTTTCAAAAGACAACTGAGCCCKGCTCCTTGTCCCTACTTGCCAGTGGGCCAGCCAAAAGCTGTAGAAGGGGCAAGCCAGCTGAACTCACTGGGCAGTTTCAGAGGCCCTCTGTGACTAAGACATTGCCAGAGAAGGGAATGCTTGCATGAGAAACAAATTCCAAACGAACTACCAGAGTGTGGAGGAAGGTAAATCTCTCCCTTACATACCTCATCACCTTGGAAGGATGCAATAGTCCAGTAAACACTGGACTCAGGAGYATCCTGGCTTCTGCAGTCACCTGGTGACAGGAGGGAACTCCTTCCACTCCCTTTCCATCAGCTATGCTCCCAGTCAAGGCAGTCTTTGGAGCAAGGCCTTTTGCATTATCACAAACACCAACAGGCATCCAGGTATCCCTCAGTGTCCTCAGGCTAATCTGTTTGGAAATGGATAAGGTTGCTGTGCTTCTACCAGGATCTGAAATATTTCTGACTCAGAATTAGCTTAGAGCASTTTAGCTTCCCTCAGTCAACACCATGATACCAGTGAAAAAGATTAGGGAAAAACCTTTTCCAGCAGCCTCCCTAAACTGATGAAAAGCCAAAGCAGAACACAACAGCTGAGGCTGGTCTGTACCCAGGCATGTACCAGGGCCTGCCTATGGGGCCCTGATCTCTATGGGGAACTGAATGAGAATGTAACAAGCTGATTCAAATATATTTTGAGGGCATTCAGCCATACACTGGATAATCTTGATCCAAAGTGTGTTCTCACTTCCTCTGAGCTGCAAACCTGAGTCCTTCCTTCCCTCTGCTCCAACTTCACGTGCCAAGAAGCTGTGGCTTCCCTGGCACGAGTGCATGCTGGGGGAACAGGGCTCTGTCAAGTGTGGTGGGAAAGAAAGGAGCCCCAAAGTAAAATGCCAGCATATGCTGTGCATTACTGAGTGCAGTGTAGTACGCTCAAGCACGTTACATTTCACAGAGTTGTGCCAAGAGAGCCATATTTCAAATCTCCCTTATTAGTGGCCACAAGAGTGAGGGCTGATTTCCGACTGCTGGGCAATGATTCACATGAGGAGATACTCAACAAGCCTTTCCTACACAAGCAATTACAGGAAAAAGCTGCTGTCTTGGCCCAATTAATTTTGTCTCTGGAAACCAGCTCTGAATAAATTAATATAGCTAGAATTGGAAAGGAAGGTAGGGTGACAAAGTTATAGCGTAACATCTGCAAACTTCACCACGCTGGCTGTGACTTCCAGGAAATCTGTCCATGGATTTTTTCCTATTAGCCAAGGCAAGAAGGCTGTGTGCCTATTGAGGAATGATCTCTTGGAAGAAAAGAGAAGAATCCCTCTTGAGAAACTCCCTTCCAAATGAAAACAAGCTGAAATCTTGAAACGGAGTTCTCAACCAGTGTTTTAWAACTGCAGTCACTTTCCAACACAAAGTACCTTAGGACCACCTTAAGAAGAGGAACATGGCCTCTGGGGAAAAGTGTTTTCCTTCTCCCCAAGAGTACTCCTAACATCAACTATCCTCCTGCTTTGTCTCCTGAATTTTCTGGCCAGAGGCAGACTCTGCAACCATGACTGAAGATCACCCTTACTATATCAGTTCTCATCAGAGGGGTCCCCCAGGGCAGGGTCACACAGACTGGAAAACTGAACATGTCTGCCAAGGTGAAATCAGCCAGCACTCAGCAGAAATGTATAAATTCACTGGCAGCAGGAGCAGAGTGCTGCCAAGACAGCAGCTGATGAAATCAATGTTCTCCCACGCTGGAATTTAATACTGGCATCCTAGCATTTCTTACGAACTGCTCTTCAGYGCTCTCAGTGCCTGTCTGCCTTACTAAAATTTTGAAGCAGGCATTTCTAGCACTGCTGTCATCAAGCTGCAACGTTAGTTTAGCACCAACACACTGAACACCACTCTCTTAAGCAAACTGTTGGCATTAAGTTCCACAGCACCCACACACAAGCCAGCCACACCTAGATTTTACTGTAGAAAGTTGCCACTTAAGATTGCTGTATACTGCAAAAAGCAAAGCAGCAGCACCAAAAAAATCTTGCAGCAAGCATGAGATTGATTTCAACTACCCTAGGGTCCCTGAATAGGGCCTGGTACATCACAGAAGGCACGAGAGATGTCAAAGCACACAGCAGAAGTTGAAGTTGGGCCACAGAGAAAGGTGTGCCCTCCCTGGCACCAGTGGGTAGAAACAGGGAGGCAAAGGCAGGGCACATTTCCAAGGAAGGAAAACCAGGTTGAAAATGCAGAATAGGAGAAAGACAAGCTCCTGGAAGCTTTGCACACGCGTTAGCATGGGGGAGGCCTCCACACTTTGTTATACTCACATTAGTATTTCTGCTCCTTCTGGCAGGCACTGGAGCAAAGCTAGCGCTCACTAAGTGGAGTGGCACTACCTGGGGAACAGGAATGGAGCAATCTTCCAATCAGACAAGGTCATCAGATAAATTACAGCCCGAACAGAAAAGACAGACATTATCTCAGGCCATTAAGCTCACTGCTGCCAGATGCAAGGGCTCCTTGCAAGTAAATGACTTACCAYGTACACCTGCCTACTTCGTGGAGCAGTGGATGGAGCACTGGTTTTGTTGTCATCATCCCCACCATGGCTAGATTTGAAGCATGTCCCTTTGAAGGCTCCCATGCCTACCTCAAGCAAGTGTTGACTTTCTCYGCTGTGTGTTAACAGCTCAGCACTATTAACCAAGACTAGACCCAGTCCTGCCCTGTTTGCAGAGCTCTTCGCTCTGCAGCATGAAACCTGCCYCAAAAATGGGGAGTCCTGAGAAAGACATCCCCTTGCTCAAATGGACTAAAACACGCAGAACAATTGCCATTCTTGACATGGATCTACCGTGACCATTCCAATGGCCAAACCCCAGGGTCTGCCAGGACCTGATCTAGAGGTGAGCTCCAGGGAGCTGCTGCTCCATGGGACCCGACCCTACCTGTCCAGCCAGTGTACGCGGTGCAGTCATGCGGGTCGGCGGACCTGAGGCCCTTCTCCATCTGCTGCAACAGCTCCCTGATTTTGTTATTCAGCCGCTGCGTGAATTCGGGGGTCAGCTGTGGAAACAAAACCCACCAAACGTGAAGGCAACGCAGGTGGACATCGGTACACCGGGCAGCCCCGGGGAACCGCGTTCGTAACCAGACAGGTCTCTGCTCTACACGGCCTGGGGGCAGACCCCCGGGGCAGAGCCGCCTCACCCCAGCCCCGCTCACCCGCCCGGCCGCGTCGAAGTAGCTGGTGGCCAAGGACTTGTCATAGTCCGCGTAGGGGTTCGGGAGTGCCCGCTGCGCCATCATAGTCCCGCACGGCTCGGCTCGGCTCGGCTCGGCTCGGCCAGGCCCGCCCCGGCTCCGCCCCGGAAGGCGCCGCTGCCGCCGCTCGGCCCTTCCCGCGCCAGGGGCGGGCTCGGGGCCCGGGGCTGCTGCCGCCGGTGCTGAGGGGCGGGGGGTGCTGTCCGCCCGATGCTATGGGGTCACGGCCTGTTGCAGCAGGTTGTGTCTGCKCTAGAGAGCCCTGTGGAGCTGAGGWCCCTTGCAGCTGATCGYGCAGGGTTTCATGCAGATGATCATCGAGGAGCCGGCTGCAGCTGGCCCTGTRGGGTTAGGGTCCCTCTGCCGCCGGGTCTGTGTGCTTTGGGCAGCCCTTTGGAATGTAAGGTTGCTCGCAGCTGGCCTTGTGGGGCTTAGGGACACTGTAGGGCTGAGGGTAACTGTCTCTGTCTGGCTTAGGGAGCCCTGTGAGATTTTGGGCCCCTTACAGGTGGCCCTGTGGTGTTTAAGTCCCATTCAGGGATCCCATCCCTGTGGCGTTTGGTTCAGTTGGCTGTGTGGAGCTTGCAGGCCCTGTGGGATCAGGGGCCCCTCACACCAGCCTGGAGTGGATGGGCACCACATGGGTTTGGTGTTAAGCTGATGCTGACAGCGGGTCAGCCCGAGGAGAGGGTCAGCCCAAGGAGAATGTGCTGAGTCCTGCAGCCCCCAGCAGGCTTTCCTCACTTGGTATGGGACCCAGCCTGGATGGGGGACAGGGGCTCTT
The DNA here is from genome assembly GCA_014549065.1 of Cardinalis cardinalis. Lineage (NCBI taxonomy): Eukaryota > Metazoa > Chordata > Aves > Passeriformes > Cardinalidae > Cardinalis > Cardinalis cardinalis. The sequence goes on along the minus strand of JACDOX010000087.1, from coordinate 1,200,894 downwards.
CCTTGCTGTACCTTGCTGAGCTGCTGCATCTCACCCGTGCTGGCTGAGCTACGTCTTCTCACGAAGAGGTTAGGTCCCCATGRCTCATAGACCTGAGCAGTGCTTTTCCTCCCAAGTGCAGCATAACTGTGCTGCCATGCCGCTGGAGGTCTCCTTGGTGTCATTGTGGAGCAGTGTGTCCCTGTGCAGCCACCCATGTACAATGTCCTTTGTGCTGCCAGGTAGCATTCATTGGGCTCACATGTCTTTGTGTGCTGTGTTCCTCAMTCCAGGCCTTGCTGCTTGGTGTAACACTGTGCCCAGCTCCCTTTCTTCTGACCCCATGGACCTGGGATGAGTTGTGATGTCCCTGCTTGAGGTGTGGGTGCTGAAGTGTAYGATAGGTGCAGCTTTGGGGCTCCCCAGAACTTCTAGCACTGCAGGTTTGCGTGTGTGTCTGTTGGKGAAGCACAGAGGGATGCAGCTGAGCTTGAAGCTCTTGGTGGCTTGTCAAGATCTAAGTGCAGTGACACTGCCCCTTGTAGGAGCTGAATCCATCTAGGTGGGTTTAGGGGGAACTGCTGCTCTAAGAATTTAGAGATTGGTGACTGCAAACACCCTAAGAATACATTAGGCTGCTGCATTCATGCCTGTGACCGTTGTATTWTGTAAAGGATTCTGGCTTTCTGTCCATATGTCCATTCTTTTTTACAATCAATAAAATTAGACTTTAAAGAAAAAACTATATTATTTCACGACATGGTGAGAAACAAGCATAAAAGAGGGAATTGCAATTATGTTTGCTTTCAGTTCATTTTTCACTCAGCTGTTGCTTGTTTAGTGAATTTCAATCACGTAAACATTGCCTTGCATTCAAGGCAGGGAGATGGACTGCAGTTTTAGTATTCAGGGAGGCGGCTCTAGCATCAGCAAAAAATAATGTGGAGTCTTCTGCTTAAGGCCAAATCCACTGCCCTATATTATGGTCTTCCATCTGCAGGTCAAAGCAGTMTTCACTGCCCTCCTTCCCTCAGGCACAGCTCAGTATTAACTTTCAGCATAAAGCACAGCATTTCAGCTTCTGAGTCTTTGATTCCTCACATTAGTTTTTTCTCCTGATCACTTAAAGACAAAGACGGTTCTCCCAAATTATCCTGCCAAGGAGTTATGTTTCAGTATATTATTTTCTAATTGGTCATGGTCMCTTTGGCTTTGATGCTGCCCAGGATGAATCCAGAAATCCAGGCTGCAGCTGTCACTCAGAGCCCAAGGAAGAGATTCATGATCCATCCTGAGTAACCTGCCTGTGCAGAATGGGGAATGAAAGGAGTGATCTTGAGAGGAAAGCTACTCCTGTGTTCTTGCAATCCCAGTCCCTTTGGGCTGTTTGGGAGTGCAGGGCCTGGTTGTTTGCTTTGTCTGAAAAGGGTCATGCTGTGCTCTCTGAAAAAGCCAAAAAATTAAAAGCTGTTACAGCAGATCTGTTCAGAGCACATCTAGAGAGGARCTGTGTGTGGATGCAGCTATGAGAGCACAGAGAAAATGGTGAGAAAGAAATCTCTAGTAGCCTTCCTGGCAGTCCCATCACAGTTAGCCCCAGAAAATCTGCTCAGAAGTGACTTGGAATCAGTGGTTGAATAGATGTCCCCACATCTTTCTACCTGTGAGAAAACTAAAGGATGTGATATTTTCTACTCCACAACTTAGTCTAAAAGASAAATCCTTACTAAATTTCAGCAACATAAGAATCCTGGCTGTTGGTGGTCCCAWCTGGACTGGTAGCATATCTGTGGATTATGTGAATGAAATGGATGTTTCACAGACCTCCTTGAAGAAAACCTCAGCATGCCTGGGTGTCTGCTCCCTCCTCATTCCAGTGAGGATATGAAACCAAAATCTCTGACAGATGTTACAGCTGCTTGCATCCTACATGGCATCCTGCCTGAGGGCATACAGAAACATCTCCTTCCTGAGAGGAGCTGTCTCCTGCTGGAGACTGTCCTTCACTACCTGTAGGCATCCGTCAGTTCTGTAATCTCACCTTCAGCAAATCTCCATGCAGCAGGTGCCCAGTGTGGGCAGGGTGGATGCACACTTGCAAGTGGCCTTTCCAAAATGGTGCTTTGCCATCTGCCCTGTCTCCACAGCCTCCTCTCAGGGTCAGAGCAGCCTCACACAGCAGGCTCCATGCTGTGAGCCAGATGGGCTTGGCATGGTAACCCCACAATAGCAAACGTGAGGGTTGCCTGTTCTCCTTTGCAGTTGCATGCTGTATGTCAGGGAGTGCAGTGAGCAAGGGTAGAGTGTCCTTTGTAGCCTTGTCAGCTAGAAAAAGGAATTTGAGAGGCTGTGTGGAAGTGCTCCACAGAGCATGGTCATCCTCAAGGAGTGTGAGAATGTCCTGGGAAAATGTACTGACAATGTACTTGGGCGGTGGGAGGGGTTTCAAATGCTGAAAAATTGCCCAAGGGATGTCTCAGCAGAATCCTACCTCACAGAACTACTGCAAGACAAGATTTTTGTGGACATTTAAGAGGTGTAATCCAAGTTGTGGCATATATCTCCCCATCTCTGCTTTGGTTTGTTTCTTTTTGGTGTTGGCTTCTTTGTGTTTCTCTTTCAGACAGCACAGAGTAAAAGTGAGAAGCATCCCAGCTGTATTCATTAGCCTCTCTTACACATTATTTATTCAGCAGCAGCATAGCTGAAGGTACTGTATACCTAAGATTGATGTCCAAAGTGTCCTAGGACATACAAAAGATCAAAATCAAAGATGCCCTTTTCTTCATTTTAAATAACAATTTTGAATATCAGATGTTGTTTCTGCCATGGTGCTCTGTGTAAACTAACTCTAGATAACTCTAGAAACTTTGCTATTCTTTAATATTAGAGCCACAGCTCCCCATCTTAGATCTCAGTAAAAGTGCAAACCTACATCAAGAAATTGAAGATCTTAATGTCATTCTGAAGCTAAGTAGCTTGGATTTGGAAGGTGAGGCAAGTGTTGTATCTCAGCATTATGAGTGGATTTTTTTTCCTTTTAGAGGGATATCCAGGAGAAGAGAAAACCATTTTATTTTACTGTATTTTTTTTCCATTTCATGGATGGCACTGATTGTTTTTCTTTTAGCAGCTTGTATGAAGRGATCAAAGGCTAAGTATTGGTCACAGAATTTGACCTGTTCTAGTTGATTCTATTGATAGTATTTCTGGGGAGCAAAGCTTACCTGTATCCTGCCTGCACTTATTGTGGCCAGGTTATTAAGCCAAGCATTCAGTACAGAGAATTCTGACTCCATGCACAAACATAGTGGGGAGCTTTGAGCTAGTGGTTTCCACTGCTGTGAAAACACTGCTTACAAGGCAAAAGAAAAAAAAATAAAAGAGGGAAGGGAAGGGAAAAGAGCACAAAACTAGGAATGCKATTATTTATATGTGTCTGTGGCTCACCTGCATCTCACATACTGTGTTATGTCCTGATCTCACCTCAAACAAGACAGAAAACTAGAAGCAGGAGGTAYAAGTCATAGAATTAGTAAGGCCAAGAGAGAGATCATCAGCTGTGTGGAATGACTTAGGTGCAAGGACTGAGTAGCTAGGCCAGGACTATTCAGGCTGGAAGAGGTACCTGAAAAGGGCTGTAGTGGGTGTCTGTAAAGCCTTTGACAGTGCCATGAGTATGAGCAGGGTTCAGTGGCCTGCTGGCTCTCAAAGCTAGCAGACATCAGCTGCAGCAGCTCTCAGAGGTGAAGGTTATCCCCGGAGCTACGCTGTTGCAGGCTGTCAAGCACAAAGACACAGGGAGGGGCTGAGCCTCACTCCCACTCCTGGAGAGTTTGGTGGCTCTGTGTGTGTTCCCTAGAGCACTGCCCGAGCATCCAGCACAGCCCGGGCTCTGGGAGGGCTTGCTCTGCTCTGGGCTGCTCTTCCTGGTGCCATGTGTTTCTATATTTTGCTTTATGGCGTGTGAACCTGGGCAGAGCAGCTAGCAGCCGAACAGCTTTGTAGCAACCTGTCTGCKTGTCGGCAGCAGCGGCAGCATCCCACTGAAACCACAAACACATCCTTGATCGGAGCGTGGTGGCTTTCGCCGAGCTTTCAGCGCTCAGCCACTAGGTGCCTCTGTCCCACARGGAAGGAGCCGGCTGTGCCTGTGCCCTCAGCCTGGCACACCGGGAACGCATCCATGCCCTGCTCAGTGTGGGACGGGAGGGGTTGGTTGCTGTGTAAGGAGTAGAGAGCTGTGGTTCTGCACGTAGCAATCCTCTGTGACATTTTGTCATTTTCTCCTCCTTGTGGACCATAATATATCAATATCCCTCAAAGCAGCGGGAATCCATCSTATTTTAGCAAAAGAAAGAGAGAAGTTGGAGAGCAGACCTGACTGAGAAGAGGTGATCAGTAAGGGCTACATATGGTCAGGAGCAAAGAAAACCAGTCAGGAAACTGCTGAAARCTGGACAAAGAACTTTGTTTTGGTGATGAGGTAATTTGGAAGACAGTAGGGATTTTTGAGACTTGGATAGAATTTGATCCCTGGATAGGACTGACATCAAGTCAGATTTCTTTTGCTTTGCTGTAATGACTAAACCTGTTCTGTGTAGGGCACTTCCATACTGAAACCTCTCTTTAAAGTTCAGTGAGAGGGTTGGATGTGATTGCCAGTGAGTGGATATGACTGATTGCTCACCCTGCCTCTGTGTTTGACATCTGTCTGAATCTCCATTCACTTTTGCATATGTACAGGATGAGCTGTGGTAAATATGACTGCAGACTTGTTTGCTTAGCTGTGTGAACAGYTGGGGTGGCAGTGACCTGGGTCTCTGTGCCACTGAGCAATGCAGTTAGGCTTTACAGGTGCTCTAAGGATGCTGAGGGGCACTGAGAGGACCTTATTTTTCATTTGGTACCTTTTACCCCCTCTTTAAAATGGAACCTGATGTTGCTCAGAGTGTACAAGTCTTTTTGTGGAAAACTATTGAGTGTCATGTTTTTAAAGGACCTTCAATCCCAAGTGTCTATATTATCAACAATAGGGACACCAGGCAGCATTGCAAAGTCTGTCCTAATCCAGCAATGATTTGGCACCTGTGCCAGTATCTTGATATTTATTATCCACATCCACCTTTATAATAATAGTTTTGTCTAGGTTTGTCTTGGTCAGTAAATATGTGCCATTAGGTCCTGGTAGGTTTAAGGTATCTGCTATTTCTCAGAGATCCTGTAAGGCAATTCTCAGAAGATCACTCCTCCTGGATTTTCCTYTGAGTTTGCTCACCTTGGTTCCTGTTCCTTGCTCCTGCTAGGCTTTGACTGTTTTGTTTTCTGTGGCCCTTTCCATCACTGGAGAGGCAATTGGTTGATGGCTCTGAGGAGGAACTTATTCAGAGCTTCTCAGCTCCTTCAGGGAAATTACAGAATCACAGAATAAGCTGAGTTGGAAGAGACCCACAATGATCATCGAGTCCCACTCCTAGAGAGCCATACCATCTGCCCAAGGGTATTGTCCAAACACTTCTTCCGATCTGTCAGGCTTGGTGCCCTAACCAGAATTTTCAGCCTTTAGATCCCAAAGGGAAGGCAGCTGGTGAGGAAGCAGAGATTCTAATTCTCATGCAAAGCCAGTCGCAGCAGGGAACCCAGAGTCTCCTGCTTCTCAGAGATKGGCTGTGATAAAATCTGTGGCTCAATTTCAGCCCAAAGTTGTTTCTTGCAACTAGCGTCCTAGAAGTCTTCCTGTAGYTTACAGTTCCCCTTCCAACCACTCTCCCCTCCTGCAGGTAGTCAGTGAGTCACACACCTACAAGGCACAGGTATGCACTCATTAGCATCATCTAGCACAGCCCCTGTGCTGCTAATAGCTGCAATTAACAGTGTCAGTGCTCAGATGCCCTGTGACACCTAAATAAATGACTTTAAATCCTGCCCCATAAATGTGTGATGCCATGTAATCAGTCCAATTTCTTACAGACTCCTGTCTCTTGTGGAATAGAGGCTGTGAACTTATGCTGAACTCTCTCATGGTTCAGATGTTCARAACAGCTCTTTGCAAAGACTTTTGATGTCTGCAATGCCCCAGAGGCAGTTGTTGCTTCTTGGAGTGAAGCTGGGTTTGCAGTTACCTTGAATGCAGAGGATGGATCAGACTGTCCTTTCTGACACAGCTTTAATTGTGCTGACAGTTTTATGACTGAGCAGGCACTGGAGAGTTAATAATTATTAACATAAGAAAGCTGAAGTGGTGGTAAAGAACCTTTSTGGGTATCTCAACAGGCAGGTGTGGTAAAGGTCCTTTTTTTCAGCTATGGTGCTAGGTTTGGTGCTGCTGTGTGCTCTTTAGCACAGCACAAAAAGAAAATGGATCAGCAGGGCTTTTCCCAGATGACCCTSAGAGAGCTCTGCTGAGACCAGACTTCACTGACCCTGTCAAAAGAACTGCCCCTGACTAAAACACTGCAGAAAAGCARGCTTGAGATATGCATTTTAGTATATTATTTCATACATCAGATGTGTCYCTGACCCCACAGGATTAATTTTTCTCTTTAAAAAGCCAGCTGCTGTGCAGAGGCTTTTGAAAAGAGGGCTCATCCCACCTGGCACAGGGCCAGCACAGCTGCCTGTCACACAGCCACAAGCCATGCTGGCCCTGCCAGGACACAGCACCACTCTTTCTTCTCTGGGAAGTGACATCTCTTGATGGGTCACTGCCTGGAACACAGGAGCAGAGCTTGCTGTGTGTCAGGGAGCTTCCTGCTCTTCTTGCTTCTGAGGTATTTTGCCCTGGTTTTGATTTCAGAAGGGCTTTTTAAAGCTTAGCCACTAGGGATTGAAAATATTTTTCCAGCTCATGATGTTGCTCAAAGAAAAGGGGCAGTGTCTTCCCTACCTTCTCAGCCTCATGGTTTCCTACCTTCCCTATGCACTATTATAGGTACATGGAGGAGGGGAATAAGGGAATGCAGAACACAACAGCATTTCCAGTGTGGTGAGCTTGAAAGCTGGCAACTGTCAAAACAAATAGAGTTTATAATTCCTTATTTTGCTTGGATGATTTTTAGTTATTGCTTATTTGCCCTTTGGAGAAACCTAAAAGGGGTTCATTGTGACTTTTCCTGGGGGATGCAGGCAATGAAAATATGAAATTTAATCTCAGTTCCCCACATGATCCTTTGCAAATTTGGAAAGACTGTATGTTAACTGGCTGGCAGTATGGATAGAAATGTTGTTAGGGACCTTTACTAGAGAGAATGGTGGTTGATGCTATCAAAATGGGTGCTGATCCACCAAAGGGGACATCATAGCTTGAAACAGATTTATTTATGTCTTTAGTTGCATCTCYTGGAACCCATTTCCCTGGAAAAAAGGCAGAACTGGCCTAATGCTTAAACATAGGTCTCCATATTTCTTCCACAACATTCTGCCTTTATTTTCCCCTCTGGGTTCTCAGCAGCCTTTCCTGCCTCTCCCACCCAGTTTCTGACTCTTCTTGTGCCTGTAAAATTACAGTCCATCTGTTGCAGGAAGCTGATAATGAGAGGATGGTGGTAAACAGAAAACTGGAAGAATTCACAATGTGTCAACACTGCTGTTCTACCTGCTGGATTGCACAGGTAAATGTATGAGGGTCAGAGTCTGATGAAAAAACCTGCATTGGACAGGGTAAAGTGATGTGGTAATGGTCAGGAGAGGAGAAGAGCTAGGGCAAAGCCAGAAATTTGTATGGATAAAGGCTTTAAGCTTCACAGGAATCAACAGAATAAAAAATTTTGAGTCTTTTTCAAAGCCTTTTCAAAGTCATGGCTTGAGACCAATTTCTTCTGCTGTTGATGCTGGAAATCAGACCCAAGCTGCCCAAAATGAGCTTCTAAACTCTTCAAAGCACACTCCTGAGTGTGCAGGGGATTGTTAGGGGTAGAGGGGAAGGAGAGGGAGAATTGAGCTCTCTGGAAATGTTAATGTTAAATGTGATTGCAGGATTGTGTGACTGGCTGACACTCTGGCTGGAAGAGGAAAGAGGTAATGCCTGGGTAAAGAATTCTTGGGGTCTGTGTCCCTGTAACWTTTCCCCTCACCCTTTTTACCAGCCAATATTTGCTTTCCACTATACCAGTATTCTGTATTTTTCAAGCCATATTTCCTTCCTCAGGTCAGAAATGACAAACTGAAGCTCTTCTTGACCATTTATGGCCTATATAAATTAACTCTTCATTTTTGCTGTGATCTCCAAAGCACATGTTGTTTTTGAGATCTCTGTGATCAGAGTAAGGAAAGGAAAACTTCCCAGGAGCACTTAGCTATTGTGGATTTTTGTCAGGTTTTTTGTCACACCCATTGGACTGGATGTGGTAGTTTACGGTTGCTTTGATTATATGGATTATAGTGTGCTGCAATCCATAAGAAGTAGAAATAAATGAATTTATTTTTGTTTATTTATGGCAGTGGATAAAGATGGAAAAGTGAGTATTTAAATTACTTTAATCAGCACAGGAAAGTGAACCAGCTACCTTTGGACTACTCTGCTTTACAATTTGATTTCTCATTTTMCTAAAATCTGATATAATTATAACCACATCTGTTTGTGAAGTAAGCTATCTGAAACTATCTGAAAACTAAACCCTGTGTTTACGGCTCTTAGTCAAAGTGAGCTCAAAACCCCCCACATATATTTGATATATTCAGGCCCCAGCTTTGATTATTGYGGGGCTGAATCAAATCCACAGATGTGCATGTTTGGGGTTTTTTTCTGATACTCCTGTACCATGTTGACACTCCTAATTCTGGCAGTGCAAGGAACYTGATCCAGGAAGTTCAGAGTGCAGTTGCCAGAGCATTACCCAGACAGGCCTTTTTGTTGTCTCTAGCTTTGTGCTCAGTTCCTGTGCTCTTTGAGGTGGAGGTCTGCGTGCTTAGAGGAGAAAGGAAAAGCATCTTGTGTTCCCTTGGCCTTTTCAGGGGGAACTAGAGYTCCCTAGTTTTCCTCAGTGATCACCTGCTTTGTCTTTGCTGAAGCTGAAATAGACAAAACCGTGCAGTATTTGAGATCCTGTCTTCTTCAAATGGACAAAGAATTAGGACCTGCTGTGTTGGGATGTAGAGTGATTCCACGATGCCATGGGTTGGTTGATTTAAAGCTTGCTGAACATTTTTAAATGTCAGAGTGAAATGGGTGACAGGGACAATAGGGTGCAGAATACCTTCAGGGGAAGGACAGCCTGACTGCATCTAAAGCCTCAGCAATGGTCTCACTCACATGTCAGCCAGTGCTTTGTGCCCTCTTTTATGGTGTGCAGTGAGGGCCCTCGCTCAAAAGCACAGATTCTCTTTGAGCCAGCTGGTCATTGTGGGGAGGAGACTGTTCCTAGGGATTTTGCTAAGGAAAATGCTGTGTTTGTTAAAGTACAGCTGTAGGTGTTRACCCCATGCACCTCTGCATGTAGRCACAGATTTTGTGGTGATTGGGAGTGGGGCTGGGCCCAGSCTCATCCCCAGTGGGCACAGCTGTGCAGGACAGGTGAATGCTATTGADGGKAACGAGCYRTGGAGTGCCCAGGGGCACTGACCAACCACCACAGGGAGCAGAGGGCACACAGGTGCAGTGCATCAACAGGAGGGGATAAAAGGCTGGGCTGAAGRACAAGAAGGGCAGGTGCCTGAAGCCTTCTGATGTGGTAGGGTGTTACTCTGTGTGAGTTGAAGCTTTCTGAAATTGTGTGGTGATTCTCTGTGTATGGTGGCTGTCTCAACTGCTGTATGTGCTGTGACATCCACAGGCTGGAAAGCATGTGGAGAAGGACCTGAGTGTCCTGGTGAACACCAAGCTATCCATGAGACACACTGTGCCCCTATGGCTGAGAAGGCCTCAGGAATCCTGGGRTGCATTAGGAMGAGCATTGCCAGCAGGTTGAGAGAGATGATCCTGCCCTTCTACTCAGCTCTGGTGAGGCACATCTGGAGTGTCCAGTTCTCAGCTTCTTGGTACAAGAGGGGACAGATAACTCCTGGAGTGGGTCCAGTGGAGGCTGCAGAGATGAAGAAGGGCCTGGAGCATCTCCTGGACAAGGCAAGGCTGAGGGAACTGGAGATATTCAACCTCAAGGGGGGCCCTCATCCCTGTCTGCAGGGAGGGCTCAGAGCAGGGCCCAGGCTCTGCCCTGTGAGTCCAGCAATGGCACAGGAGGAATGGGYAGGGACTGATGCTYAGGAAGTTCTACCTGGACAGGAGGGGAAGAACTTTTCAGAGACCAGAGAGGTGTGGAGTCTCCGTCACCAGGGATATTCCAGACCCATCTGGACACAWTCCTGTGCCATGTGCTCTGGGTTGACCCTGCTSGAGTAGGAAAGTTGGACCAGATGAGTCAGTGTGGTTTCTTCCAGCCTGACCCRTCCTGGGATTCTGTGTATTGCTGGGTACAGAACTTTATCTAATGTCTGCCATCCCCATGGAGCATGACACAGTCTCATGCCTGACTAGCTCCTAAAGCTGCCTTGCTATTACAGCAATGCTATCTGGATAGACCATGCTGGAGTTCTGAGGTTGAAGTCCTGAGCACTTACCTGACAGCATCAATTACTTCTTCAAACCTCATTGCTCTCCAGCCCTAAAAATGTTTTTAATCAGCTAAAATCATATCCCTTCTCAAATGGCATTACAGATCCATATAGCAAGACTTTGCTGTGCTGGTTGAAGAGAGATCTGTATCCTCATGTGTGTGTCTGCCTAATGCTTGTATCTATGTGTAAGTTAAAGAAAATGCTTCAGTGCATAGCCCTCTGTGCAACAGTCAAGGCTTTTTATCTTTTTCTCCCCAGGGTATCCACGGGAAGAAAAAAAAAAAAGTAGGAGTGAGGAAAAGATTGAGACAAACAAATTTTGCAAATCCTTCCAACCTGGAGCACCAGGCATGAAGCAACAAGGAAAATGCTGATTGATCACAGATGCTGTATATAAGGTGAGAGGCCAAGGCCACATTAAGTAACTCCTATGAAATGTTAACTCTCCCTCCCAGAACTAGTACAGCTAGTACTGCATAGGTGCTAAAGGGTGAGGAACTGGACTGGAGAGAGAGGTTGTGTATATCCTTTCCAAAGGATATACACAATATTTTTATACTGGAGGGATGATTGATTCACTTTTATTTTCAGGAAATTAGGGAAGAAGCTTTCTGTAGAAAGCTTTCTGTTTCTTTCCATATAGCATATTTCATTTGGAAGGGACCTACGAGGATCATCCAGTCYAACTGCCTGATCACTACAGGACTGGCCAAATGTTATAGTGTGATATTCAGGGCCTTGTCCAAGTGCCTTTTAAACACTGACAGGCTTGGGGGATCAGCCACCTCTGGGAAGCCTGTTCCAGTGTTTGACCASCCTCTCAGTAAAGAAAGGCTTGCTTAATGTCAAGTCTGAATCTCCCCAAAGGCAGCTGTGAGCCTGTCCTGTCACTGGGTATGACATCTGTTGTGGTAAAAGATGTTAGGGCATTTTATTAAGAGAGTATTTCTTGCTCAGATAAGGCTGGGAGAGGACACTTCACCCTGATAGTTGAGGTGCAAGTCCATAAGCTAATCATTGAGGCTGATCATGTGCTACACCATTTGAGTGGAGCTGCTTTTTTCCCTTAAATTGAGGGCAGCTTTAGGCCTGACCCGCTGATATGCTGGGAAGAAGCAGCCTGTTTTATTTGGGTTTYGTTGTAGTCCAGGCAACAGGTAGCTGTCCTACCAGTGGCAGTCCCAATGAATCACACTTCAGAATGCTGGGAGTACCTCTTGTTCTAGGAAATATGAATGTCTATAACACACATTTCTGTTGTGGTGTTTATCTCTTCTGATGGCTTTCTCTCTCTCTACTCATTTCCTTATTTCCCTTCTGGGTTGCCCTGGTCATRGACCCAAGATCACAGGGTTGTGTGTGATGGGCCTGGCCACAATTCTCTGTACATGCCCACCGAGAAGGCTGGACCAAGTGGTCTGTTCCAGGTCAAATATCCATGAAAATGATTCAGTCATAGAATTTTTTATTTTATCTGGGGAAAGGATGACAAGTCAAAGAAAAAAGACAAAGCTGCCCAGCSAACGCTGTATGTGCCTGTGCAAATGCACATAAACAGTTATATGCATAAATTAGCAGCTTGGGGACAGTGTATATTATAGCCTTCATCCTAGATTAAAGCCTATCTATTTATAATATAATCAACAGCAAGTCAATTTTGTTTTTCTTTGATACACCAAACACACTGGGCTATGATTACCTATCACATATTCACCCYTGACAGGGCTGCTGCAGAAGGAAGCAAGTGTAACAGGAGTCTGAGCAAATGTAGCTAATCTTGCATTGTAAGATCATGTTATTTTTAGACTCTGYAAAGAATGTTTAGCGTGGGGGAGACTGGATTTGTGTAAGCTTTTCCTAAAGCCAGTTTGGCCTTTTAAATGAGCCACAGTAGCGAGCCAGTGAAATGTCTGAGCCTCTAGAATCACAGGGGAAAAGGATGACTGCCAATCCTGGCCCCCATTTGGAAAACGTCTACTTAGAAAATGTCAGGGAATGAGAAATATTGCTCCTTACATCTTCCAGTAAATGAAATTCAGCTCCAGCCTGCAGTCAAACACTGCTGACGTCTTGTGGGTATCTCTGAGATTCCTGGCACCAGTCTCCCTTGGTGGCATCACCATGCAAAGAGGAGCTGTGTCCAAGGCATGGTGCTCCTTGTGGCTCTAGGAGCAAGCTGCACTTTGCGTTTTCCTTATCACTCTCCAGCAGTGCCCTCCTTCCAGCTCTGGCCTTTTGCTGGCTAAGGACTTTCTCAAATTGACCTGTTGGAGTCATGTCAGTCATTTCCAGACACTGCAGAGCTTTTCTCTGTTTCTTCCAAGTCAGCTGATCTAAGAGGAGCTGCTAATCTCAGCAGCAATGAAATTTGACCCGTTTTCAAGATGTTGATTCTTTTTCTTCTGCTGAAGATAAGAGCCTTATCTTTGTCAAGTTTGGGTGAAGCATGGGCTCTGTATCCCAGACAGAGGAGTGTASCCTGGGCTGCTCAAGCCTTAATAAAAAGTGTAATCTCCTTGAAAATAATTTTCTCTAATGTGGGAATAGTTATTGTCAAGCATTTTATAAACTTCCTTTATGAATCAAAATGCTCTCTTGATTTTTCGCTTAAAGACAAAATTTGAAAGAGAAGGGACGTGCTAAGTTAGGCAATTCAGAATTAGCAAGAAATTTGCTATTTTTTTTAGAAAACTCTTTCACATGGCATTGATTGGAGATTTYCAGTGATGTTGTTACATTATTTTTCCTTACAAAATGAAAAGTCTTTATTAGCTTTTAAAACTATCTTATAAGATGTTAATTGAAACTRTCACAGGACCTGTTGACTGTGAACACTTTTTTATCCCAAATTCCTGTGGTATTTGCTGCCACCCCTGGATAYTTTGGTTGTTTTGAGGCATGTTTCTTTCATTTTATGAAACTGTGAGTAGGGCATGAGGGTCTGTTTCCAGAGCAAACTATTTASCTCCCAGAACTGAATTGCTCTTAGCTGTCAGCTAGACTGAACTAATGTTTTTGAAGGAAAATGACACGGCATCTCRGTTTGATTCTGATGCTTTTTGACATTTCAATTAAAATATCAAAATGAAACTCTTCACTTATTGTGCTAACTGAAACTTGCTTTTAGGTTTGTTTTGGAAAGTTTGTTTAAAAAACAAAGAGAAGGATTTTTTTAATTTAAAAGAGGAATAGTAGTATCTCTCTAAAAAAATGTTCTGTAGTAGTGAAAAYAACTACTTGCAGTACTTAATAAAATCAGATTTTGAGCAATTAAATTTAAAACATTTCTTTATAATTCTCTGTTTGWACTCCCAAACAAAAAGTACCATTCAATCAGAATTAGGAAGATGTTTCAAGTTACAGGTATTGTGTTTTCCATGCCTAACTATGACTATATCCATGTTTTCTTCAGACTGGGCCTTTGTCAGCCAAAGATCACGAGGAGGACAGCCTAAATTTTGGAATTTTATTTCTCAGGCCCTCACCAACATGAAGTTTGCATGTCCTGTTCAAAGCACCTTGTGTTTTTGATAAATTTACGTGGGCTCAGGTTTGTGTGTTCTCCTTTACCCAGAAACACTTGTTTTCTACAAATGCGGGCTGCAAGGTTGGAACTTRGGAATAAGGTTTAAATTGTACTGTTGAAAACAGATTTCATACTGGTTTTCKTATGGATTATTGCCTTCTGCAGGAACTAGTTAAGGTTTTGTAGGATTCTTGCTGTTTCTTGGCCTCTGTCCTGTGAAATGTGCTCAAGGGACAGCAGYTCTCAGGACCCGTGGGGTGGGCTGGGGAGTCACAGCAAGGAGCTGGGACACTGTGACTCATGCAGAGAAACTGTGGAAGGCAGCAAAGAGCAAAAAGCCAGATCTCAGGGGTAGAAAGGACTTGGGACTGAAGGGAACTGAGCACTTTGTATCTCAGGGAAGCACTGAGCTCGATGGAAAACAAGCTGCATGCAAGAGTACAGTGGGCAGCTAGGAGCAGTCCCTTTTTAGTTACTGTTCTTGCCTTGTCACTTGGAATTGTTTCCATCTGAAAAAAAAAATCTGAGTTTATATTGAATCATTCCTGGCACAATYGTGTGAATTAGTAAGGCTAAATCAAAAAGCAGTGCCTGAATCTGAAGATCTGTGAGGAACCTCTCCTGTTACAATTTAAAACACCCTTTTCTCCAGACCTCCTCTTGATGCCTTGTGAAGGCTGACCTAGAACAGAGGCTAGACAGTTAAAGACTAAAGTAGGGATTTATTAAAAGGCCTCAATGGATCCACCTTGGGCAGCACAAGAGCCCAGCCAGGGCTGCACCCAAGATGAACCAGAATGGTCACAAAATGGACACCTGGTCATGGGGTCTCTCACTTTTATAAGTTCTGGTCCATTTGCATATTGGAGTTAATTGTCCAATTACAGCTTTAGCCCATGCAGTCCCATCCTTCTTGTTTTTTTCTCTTCAGCCCACATTGTTTATGCTCTTGGGCCTGAGATTTGGATCATTTGTCCTTGGTTCCAAGCTAGGAAAGGAATTGTTTTGTTTCCCTACTCTGTGAAGAGAGCTCACCATCCCCTAGTATGAAGCTCAGAACAACACACTAAAGCAGCACAGAATCTGAAAAATATAAAAGCTAAAACCTGAGGCATCACTCTGAAATAGAATAAACTCCATGGAAAAGCCTGTGTTCTGGCTGTGGCTTTAAACTACAGAATTCAGGAGAGCTGAGGGATAAGAGTTGTACTTGGTTCTTATTCCTTTCMGTTTCTGTCTGTGTACACAGGTGAAGATCAGCCTTAGTTTTGAAATTCTCACCTTGTGTTGTTTTGCCATTTTCCATACATWGTAGGGTTTTCTTGAAGCGCTTCATTTGTTCTGAGACTGGATCAAAGCAGCTTTCTCTCCTGCAGCAATCCAGGAGGACTGGGAGATGGGGGATGTCTGGATGCTGTTACTTCATTTGCATGTGAACAAGAGAACTTTGTTTATTCYCCCACTACATACTGCAGAAAAAGTAAGTTATTGTCTCTGCGGTAATGGGGTTTGATCAAAAATTGCTACCTAGGTCTGCAGTGATTTCTCTTGATAAACTAACACCTGATTAGGAAATAGATGGGAAATCCCAATATTTTCAGGTGCTTTCAAAACCCTTAATTATAAGTTCCTTGGGAAGCAAGTGGAGCTTGCCTTGAAATGGAAGAGAGGGTTGCAAAATCACTTTAAGGAATTTTGTGTGAGCTGTGGAGGTGGAGGAGAATATTTGTTTTCTTCCCAGYGGTGGCAGAGAATTGCAATTTTGCTGGAACTTTCAACTATTCTGCTTTTCCAGTCAATATTGTTCAAATGCAATTTAGTGGAGACATGACAGTGTGGTCAGATACTAGATGTMATCTGAAATATGGCAGGAGAGATTTCCAAAAGTATCTGAAGGACATATGGGTGAAACCAGAGAGAAGCTTTTTCCCTCCATAAGAAATAGAGTCCAATCAATTTGTGTGGGCTGTTTGTTGGATTTGTCCCAATCCAGGGGAGACTTATGCCACTTGAAGCTCCACTGAGCTGAAGGCAATTACTTGGGACTTGCATTGATGTGAATCTGGCCCAACATTCTCACAAATTGGCCCTGATCTCTTGTCTCTCAAGCAAGACTGGAACTATCTTGTGCTTTTTACAGAAAACTTGAAAATGAAAAATCCTTCTTAGTTTGGTTGCTTAAAGCAGAGTTTCCTAGCTGTGACAAAGGGCTTTAGGTGCTCCCATTTTGGGGCATMTAAACAGGACCCCATCTCCTCTGAGCACTTCTCAAGCTCAAGCACTTTGTTTTAAACCTCTGAAAATGTAGGTACTTGCCATTCTTTGACCCTCTCATCCCTGGGGATTTGCAAAGCCACAGACCTCTGATTTTGCTCCATTTTTATAGTCCAATGGGGCTGTGTGACGAATTTTGTTTCTGGGATTTTCCACTTGTAAACAGTAACAAAAGTTCCTTATTTTACTGAGCATTTTGCTCTCCTTCCCCCAGTCTCTCTCTGTACAATAGTGTAACTGAATATGAAGCAAAAGGCACTCTGCCTTTCTGTAAGCCAGAATTGCAATTTCCCACCTTTCTCCCCCAGTACCTGAACTGTTCTTGTCTGAGTGAATCTTCTGCTATTCCTGATTTCTCTGACTGACATCCTTCCTCCAGAGCCCCTGCCCAAACTTTTTCTGCAGGGGTGCTACAATTGGAAGTCATGCCTGGCAAGTTCTAAGCTTAGGCAGTGTGGTTGCATTCCCATAAAACCATGGGTCTCTGCTCTTTTTCCACTATTCTTTAGTTGGGTTTTTGGTTTTTTTTCCTCCTTATTGATTCCATCTCTTAGTGGTTCTGCCTTTTCTGGTCTTTAAAAGAGCATACTTAAAAATCTATCCATATCACAGAAGGTTTGTTTGTGTGTTAAACAGGTTTTCCACATCTGAGGCTTCTTTGGGGAATGCATTATAAATTTTCTGGCCTTAAGGTGTCAATAGTTTGTGACCTTTTTTTAGCATGTTGGCAATGAGACAGATAGCTTGGATGTTTTCTTCTGGTTTTGTCAGAGGGAAATTCCTTTATCATGGAGGAGGCTTTAAAACTCTTATACTGGAGTTATAACCTTCTTCAGCTCAGAAGGTCTGAGGTGGRTTTAATCAATTTGGATAATAAAATAGGGAAGACAGCAGGGTCAAATATAGAGCAGTAATCAGTGGAAAATCCTTGCTCTCTAGGTGATAAAGGAAACTATTTTTTTTGCCTGTGGTTCACCCTTATAGCATTTAATCCTTAACATAYAGCTGCCACATGAGGTGTGTATGTGTCCAGCAAATCCCTGGCACRCTGAACACAGGATGCATGTGCTTATGCAGCTGTTTGCAGCTGCACAGTGCCACTCTGCCAAATGGCATGGTCCATTTTCTGCTCATTCCTGATGCCCTGTGCTCATGAATGGCCCCATGGTGGAAGAAAGGGGTGAGTTTTTGTGTGGWTCCAGCAGCTTTGTGGTGCAGCCTCACTGCAGCTCCCAGGGTGGAAGAGGGAAGTTAGGAATTAGGAGTTAGGGTGCTGAAACTGTCAGCATGTTTTGATTCTGGTTCAAACATGTATCCCAGGGCTCAAAGTCACTCCCTGATGTTGGCAGAGAGTAAAATGGAGTGTGGAATTTCCTGTTTGGCACAGCCATAACAAATAACCTTCCAAGTACTGTGTATTGCACTCATGGCAGTTTCAAGCTGGCATAATGTGACTTTGGAAGAAAACTGAACTGCATGTGTGAGCTCACATGTGTTTGGATATTAAGATGACCTTTCTTGTTCAAAGTAGAGGTTTTTGCAGTCTGGTCACTTATAAGCATGGCTTTGGCTTCTGAATCACTACGGACTAGAGCCAAGCAAATGGAGGAAGAGCTAACAAAAACATTTCCAGTCCCCTGTATTTAATTGTTTTTGTTTGTTTGCAAAAAGCAAAATCTGTGTCTTTCAAGCTCCTTTAACAAATYAGAATGATTGCCAGATATCTTCTTGTAGGAAAAATTATGTCCTAAACCACAGTTATCAGGAATTATTGTTGGCTTGGTTCTCCTGGCTTGGCATCCTTGTAAAGCCCATGTTGAAGCAGTGAGCTTCTCTACATCCAGTCTGTTTTCTGCCCTATCTCTATCTTTCAGTCATCTGGATTTGGGCCTTTTTGATGTGTTTCTCTTTCAARTATCCAAAAAGCTTTTCATGTCATGCAGGGTACCTAAACCCTTTCCCCTAATTTCTGTCTTTTATGATGTTCATGATTGTTCAACCTGGTGAATATATAATGAGCTGCACAGGAAATATTTTTATGTGGTACTGGTGTCAATTTAGACTCCTCTCAAACCACTGCATAAAAAGAAGTCATGACTATTATTGCCACTGATTAAGTCACCTAAATCCTTTACAGCAGAATATGTCCAGCTGTGCAAAAAAATCTGGSTGTATATTGCTTTGAGCCAATTAAAATTTTGATCACCTGGGCTTCAAAAGATGGCTGTTCTTTTTAGTTCTTGAAGAATAATAAATGGGCATACTTCTCTCCCTGCTTTTGTCTTGATGAGGCATTTTCATCTCTGGCTAATGAGGAGTATTATTCTTTATGAAGAGTGTAGTGTTATAGGCAAAATATTATAGTCACAAAGATCTGTAGTTGGGGAATAATATGTGGMAAATTTCACCTTATTTCATGTGTTGATCATTGAAATGTTRCCAAAAGGTGTTCTTTYGCAACTATTTGTTTTTTGTTGTGAAAAATTTATTTTTCATTTATTTGAGGACAGACAGCACTTTGGAACCTGGAACACAGAATAAAGATTTCGTCTTTCCATGGGATTTGGTCTTCTTGCTTCACATCCTTGTAGCAGCTGCAGGCTGTCCCACAGCCAGTGTGCAGACCCCACGTTGAGAGCTCTCAAAACCACACTGTGCACAGCCGGTGCTGTTCAGAATCATGGAGTGGTTTGAGTTGGAAGGGGATGTTGAAGATCAGGCAGGGACACCTTCCGCTATCCCAGGTTGCTCCAAGCCCTGTCCAATGTGTCCCTGGACATTTCCAGGGATGGGGCAGCCACAGCTTCTCTGGGCAGCCTGTGCCAGGGCCTCCCCACCCATACAGGGAAGAATTCCTTCSTGATATTTAATCCAAACTTGCTCTCTGTTTGAACCCACTCCCCCTTGTCCTGCCACTACATGCTCTTGTATTCTTGGGGTGATTTCTCTTTCAGGCTTTGCTGTTTCCAGATGGTGTTAAAACCCCAGAGAGCAGCCGGAGGAGAAGTGTTGCAAGGGTGCCTGAGCAAGCAACCCTCTGAGGAGGGGTAGGAGGAGGTGGGGCTGCACTTGGGACTTTTAATGGCAGAATAAAGGGGAGGTGGAGGGCAGTGCTGTACAGTCACTTCAGTGCTCCTGCTGTGCCTCTGTGCTCTTCCCCTGTGATCTACAGGAGTATATTGTCAGCACCAAATCTCGAAGAAATCCATACCAGCAGATTTTTGTTTTCTCTTCTGTGCTTTAAACTTTAGTTACCCATCAGCAGCTTTCAAGATGACAAGAATTTTGACAGCTTGCAAAGTGGTGAAGACTTTGAAAGGCAGATTGAAGTTTTGCAATGTGTCTGCTGATCACTGGAGTTTCTCAAGGACAGGTACCAGACTGTTGAGCATCAAGGTAACAGTGAATGTCTGTTGTTTAATAGATGTGTTTGGCATGCAGAGATAACTTGCTGCAGATAACAGGGCTTACCTAGAGACATGAACCAGAGGAAATTTGTCTGAACCCTAAGCAAGGGGGTTGCTTGGCTAAATGGTCTTATTAGCTAAGCAARCACACTTTTTGTCTAGTCTGGAATGGAAGTTATGGAGTAAACTACACCAAAAGGTTTAAGTTCAGGGTTTCACTTAATTATTATATCGTGTTTTCTTTAGAAACTTCACCCTTCTATAGGACTGATAGCTAACAGAATAGAGTTTATCCATATGAGAATGAATTGGCTGAATATTGAAAATTGTGCATCACTTGAGGCATATTATTAATCCTATTCAATTCATACAGAATCCATTTTCAATGTATTAGAAACTACAATGGCTCTGAGGTTAACTGGAGAGGTGGACAACTCTTGTGAATGCATCAGTGTATCAGCTCTTGATTTACTGGGGCTTCACCACTCAGTTGATGCCCCCAGCTTTCTGGTGCTCTTTGCTACAGGAGCTGGAGTAAATGGGTGAAATGGGTCTTTGTGTGGCAGTTCTGTAGCACTGAAGTGCTGGGTGAGTTCTCTCAGCGTGCACTTTGCATTGAAAAGGCACTTTTTGCACTTTTCATTCAACACAACACCTGTGCATAGATTTAGCAAATGGAGGAGTGATGTTTCAGAGAGTGGTAGGGAAGAGCATAGAGAGACTTGGACTGCAGGCCCTGCCTTACCTGGCAGGGTGGTCTAGGGGGCTGATCAGTATCACTTCTGTCCACTGAGGACTGGGGTTTCTCTTACCTGTCCCACAGCCACTCATTAATCAGGAGTTCTCTGAGCTCCTTGCAACAGATCTGTTATTTGACAGGACAAAGGGGGAATGGATTCAAACTGACAGAGAATGTTTAGATTAGATATTAGCAATAAGTTCTTTATTGTAAAGGTGGTGAGCCCCTGGAAACAGGCTGCACAGAGAGGCTGTGGCTGCCACATCCCTGGAGATGTTCAAGGCCAGGTTGGACRGGGCTCTGAGCAACCTTCCAGTGGAAGGTGTCTCTGCTCATGGCAAGGGATTGGGACACAGTGGTCTTTAAGGTCCCTTCCAACCCAAACCATTCTATGATACTTCTAAACCAAAAATTCTTCTGCAGAGGAATTCAGGGTAAGGCGAGAAGTGTTCCTGCTTATACACCTTCCTTCAGCATGTGAGTTCCCAGTTTCTTTGCTTCAGAGTGTGGAAGTTAAGTCTAGTTGTGAGCAAAGTGAGCAAGCAGTGACCTGTGGCTGGGTTTGGTGTTCCAACCAGCCCTAGAGATAATKAGTATTTTTGAGAAATTTGAGGAAAGAGTGGAATGCCACGTAAGCATGCTAGAGTTAAAGAAACATTTAGATAATACTCTCAGGCACATGGTRGGATTCTTGGGGTTACCCTGTGCAGGGACAGGAGTTGGATGAACTTGATAAGCCCTGTGGATCCTTTCCAATTCAGGATATTCTRTGATCCATGATACTGTGTGTGGACTAATGGCAGTATTAGGTAATGGTCTCATTCTTCTGTTATTGCAGGCTCAAATGAGCATTTAGTTGCCTTTAATTGYTTTTTATCACTGGGTTATTTTAGGAAACATAACAAAATAAAATTAAAATGTCTAACCTTTGTATAAGTTAAGTATTAGACAGCACGAGGGAGATGGGGTAGTTATAGAAAAATGCTTCTCCCAAGTCTGTATTCTGTCTAGTTTAAACTCACCTTGTGTGGGGAAAGACCATTATGAGTTGTGTTAGATGTGGGGACTCCCCACATTTCCCTATTACCTCYCATCCTTCCATTCTAAAGAGGAGATGGGCATCCATGAGTGAAAGAGGGGCAGGGAGCAGGCCAGACACCCCTCAGGGCTCTCAGTAGGGATGTTTAGCATCACTGGTTTCAGGTTAATCAAGCTTGTTTAAAATTCAGGAAGAGGCAGAGAGACTGCTGGCTGAAGTTCTTATTGTTTAATGCTCTTTTGGGGCCAATGTAGTTAAATGGGCATGTAAAKGTAGCTTGAGCAATAAATAGGTGGCTTGTAACAGTACAGCTGTCTCTGTAAGGAAAGGTTTGGGAGAGCTAGAAAAACCACCAGGAATGAGCTAAAATGTAGTCAGAAATGAGGAAAATTTTGTAGAGTGCAGGCTTTAGAAACTATTTCAGATTATTGTGAAAAGACTCTTCAAATGTATTTGAGGCAAGTGGAAATAAATGGGACAGTGACTGCAAGGAGAGTAGAGAGGTGGGTGAGGAAGCTAAAGATGAGTCACAAGGTACTCCAGTCCTTGTTTTGAAGATGAAGCAGATGTAAAATGGGACCCATTCCCATATGGATGGGGGAACTTAGTGAACTGTTCCTCTGGGGGGGGAAAGGAGTGCTCGTTTCTGTGGGTCCTCAGTGACTTGTGCTAGGTACCTCATCTGGCTTGGTTCACTCTTCTCCTCTGAGTTTTGTGATGGACGAATACTTGTGGCATTGATGTGAACAGCCTTGAGGAGAGTTCAGGTTGTAGGAACTGTGCCTTTTCTACCATGGTAYCTGTGTTGCTTTGTCTTGGATTATAAATGCTTCTTCCCAAAAAATATCCTAGGTGTGAAGCCTCTTTGGTGTATCCCAAGACACTCATCTTGACTCATTCTTTTTTCTTGCCCTGTTTTCTTCTCTCAATGTTATCCAGGAACAAATGTGCCAGGGCAAAATCAGATAGATACAGATAGTTATAGTTATACACAGGGTTGGCAAAAAAGTCTTGACTGTTAGCCATGCCCAGATGGATTTCCAGCCTGTGATGGCACAGTACTCACAAGAACAGTAAGAATCAGTTTGATTTTTCTATCAAAGAGAAAATTACTCCTTTGTTGCTGGCTATTTGGTCTTGGGAGAATGAAATATAGCTCAGTCCTGGCACCAGCTTTCTATTGTAGAAGGAATCTTGGAGCTTTTGGATTCTTCTGTGCTTCTGATATGCCAGCTGTTCTGTAGYCAGCCAGGTGTGAGCCAAGAAATGTGGCWGAGAAGCTGTGCTCTGTGGAATTGTACTGTAGATCTTTTGAGATTTTGCAGATCTTTATCAYCCACTTTTTAGATGGGAAGGGCTGYTGCAGCAGGGAACTAACTGGAACTGTTTTTTTACTGGGCTTAGGTTTTGGGTTTTTTTAACTTCTTAAGTGCTTTCTTTACTTGATGTGTGAAGTGGGACCTGAACTAGTTGACTCTTCAAGCTGCTTTGACAAAATACACAAAATCTGTCAATGTGACATCAGCATGACCTTTTCTGTTTCCRTCTTCATCCTCAAAGCTCTTGAAGAGTTCTGCAGCCTCTCTAGAGCACAGGGCCCTCTGCTAAAGGTGAAGCTACTGATGTGTAGGAAGAAGAAATCCAATTGCAGGTGGCATATCTTACATTGGGTGGGTGGGGTAGAAAGAATTTAGTTGAAATTACAACAGAGATTTATCTGAGGCTATGTGGGGATGCTTTTGAGAAGAAGGGTGAAGACAATTGGATCTGATGGAAGCTCTGGGGGGTTGTTTATTTCTTGCTTGTTCTTTATTTGAAAAGAAGTATTTCTCCCAACTGATCCCTGATTGAGCCAACAGGCTTTCTCTGCAGCCTGTAAATCACTTTTCACCTTAAAAACAAAACTGAAAAAACAAGGTAGGCTKGCAGCTTAGGGATATGGTAACACCTCCACTGGAATGTAAGCAAGAATAATTGCTTTGAGAATGCTCAATGAACCAACCACTTAATTAAGAATAATAAATCAAGGAAGGGAGGGAAACACTTGAACATCTATCCCCTGCTATAGCTGAACTTGCAGGCAGGTTATGGTTGCTCAGGGACATTTTTCTCCAACTCTTGAACATTGTGTAGGGGCTCTACTAGTATAATAAGGGCTTCTGTTCAACAGAAATGATTTCTGTGCTGTCTGGTTTAGAAGGGAAGTGGGCAGTGGTGGGAGGAAGGCCATGCACATCCCTGCCAAGTACTTTAGTGAAGGTGAGGCTCTGAAGCTCACAGTGATTGCTCTGGGCCTTCAGCACTTGGATGAATCTTAAATTTTCTGGTCATTCCACCACTGTGGGCTTTGTTTCCTGGAGGATTCTGCCAGGCTTGGTGGCAGGAGCGCAATTCAGGCAGCTGCCCCAAGGTGTGCCCAGTGGTGGGAAGCCCACAACCTCATTTTAATTTGGTCTAACCTTAGGGGATTTAGCCACAAAAATTCTGTTTAGAACTGCAGAGGGAGGAGATTTTGGTGTTGCTGACTAAACTGTCCAATGGTGTGGGAAGGTTCCAAAAGTTATGGCTAAATCTTTGGAGGATGACTGGGTGTTTGACATTAATGAGGAAAAAATGGCAAGGCTAAAAGCATCCCAGATGCACAGAATTCAATTACTTGGCAATCTCAATTTGATTTTTAGTGTATTTTGCAGTACATTAGTAATTGATCTGTGTGGTATTTGTAACTGCAGAGGGGCTCTAAATGAATGTTTGGCATGATGGTTACAAAATGTTCAATACCGAGAATGAAATTTCTCCTTGCTGTGATTGTTCATCTGATTTACAGCTAATGGAAAGTAGCTCTCCAGCTCCTTTCTGCAGCAAATTGATCTTGATTTTTCTTTTAAAAAATGCCAGTAAGAGGAATAGTTCCGTAAAAGAAACCAATATGAAGCTAAATCATGGTGAGAGCTGCTTCCTGTGGACTTGCTTGGCACATTTCCTGTGGTACAAACCACTGGGATTTTTGCACTGGTGATCACTCTCCCTGTGCCTAGGAGACAGCTGTGCTTGCTTTCCAGAGTTGGAGGTTTATCAGGGTCCTGAAAGTTCATAGTCCAAGTTCTTTTAAGCCAGGAGTTCATTGGCAAATTTATTTACAACTTTGCTTACTCTTTCTCTTGCTCTGCATGTCACCAGTGATCCTGCTGAGGGAATCTCCCAACTCATTCTGTCATTTCTGCTGTGCATGTAGTCATTATTTATTTATTTATTAGAAGTTGGAGTTCTCTGGTGGTTTCCCATCCAGTGCCTGGACAGGGTAAGAAAGGTTTAGTTTCCAAGCGGGGCCAAAGAGGGTGGTACATTTAGTCTGATATGTGCAAAAACCCATTTGTGACAATGAATCTCTTAAGGAATTCTGTAAAACTCACTCTGTCCCACTTGCCTGGCTGTAAAATAGTGATGAAGCCTGTAAGGGGTCCCTCAGTGTGGGACTCAGTTCTGCTGAACCCTCTCTGGAAGAGGTATGGTTTTCTCTAGGCTGTTTGTTTCATAGCTGCTTCTTCTGGGACAATTTATGCCTGTCCCTGAGGTAACYGAGACCATGAGCATCCATCTGATCCATGAGTTCCTCTGGTCCAGTGTCCTACAGCCAAAAATACTGTTATTTTGAATTTTGCTGTCTGACACCAGTTCAACTAAACACACACACCTATTTTAGCTGTGGCATTGCTGYATGGTTGCACCAGAAGTTAAGCACCTATCAAAGGTCAGAGCTGGATGAGCAGAGTCAGCAGCAGGCCTTGAGCAAACATTGAGGAGGCAAGTGATCCTTTCCCTGCAGGATTATGATGTTGGTAAATTGCAAGATGTTATGTGTGGAAAAAATGAACTAAGGCATAGGAAAGGGTGATCCCACAGTAATAGCAGCAAATGCTCTGCTTGCAGTGAGGTTTGCCAGCTCATTAGGGTAACAATATTTCCTAAGAGTTAGAAAGAAAAAAAGGCATCAGGCTGGTTAAAGAGGTAATGTCTTGGCAGCTGGGAGTGGGAGAAGGACAGGAATACTTAGTGTTAAGTAYGAAAGGCAGGTATCCTAGGTGCTACCTGTATAAACATCAAGCCTTTCCTCCTATGTTTGAGTCTCTTCATGTGCCTTTCTCTAGGTGCAGACAGCAAACTTGGTGCTGGAAGATGGGATGAAGATGAAGGGCTATTCTTTTGGCTATCCATCCTCCACAGCAGGGGAAGTCGTGTTCAACACAGGGCTCTCTGGGTAAGGCAACAGCAAATGGCATATGGGCATCAGTATTTCTCYGGAAGCTTGTTGAAGTGTGAAAGCTGCTTTTTCCAAGCTTGTAGGGTCCTGATCCGAGCAGGTATTTTTCTATATTTAATATATTATCTTATATTTTTCTATATATATTTTCTATTTTTCCTTCTACTACATTGTAGTCCAGAGGTAGAGAGAGAGAGATAGAATTAATGAAGATGTTTCAGGCAGACCCCTTGTGCCAAAGCATTTGTGGTGATAAGCACCTTTAAAGACTGACCCAATGATGATAATGAGATACACAGGGTTCTRATCACTTCCTACTGAATTGCTGGGTCAGAGCAGAGAAGCTGTCTGYTCTCCCTCCAGTGCCCAGGTCAGCTATAGAGGTTTGAAGCATCTGCAGCCWTCTTGGTAATGGAACTTGGCTTCTGAGTGCAAAATCTTTAAGCCCCAGGTTGGTCACCTTTGTCACCCATCTCTTATGTAATTACCACAGGTAAGAATGCTTTTGCATTCTGTGCCTTTCCAGCTACAGGACAGGATCAGATTAATGCCTAACCTAACATGATTTTGTGTCTTCTTGAGTGGTAGAATGGCTGACTTAGATTGGCAGCCAAATGCTGCCAGTGCTTTTGTTGGACTGCTTGAGCAGAGGAATGGGGCTTTTGGTAAGGACAGGGACATGTCCTTGGGGGTTTAAGGCATCTCTGAAATTGTTGATGCTTGAGCTTCTTCTGCAGTCATTCATAGCTGTCTTTGCTCATCTGCTTTTTGTTCCCCACATTATGCTGTCTTTTGGAGATCTCAGTACTCACAGGYTGAGTTTTAAAATGATACCTTTGGTGAGAATGTTAAATTGCTGCAGAGGGGAATSAGTTTGCAGAGTTTTGCGTTAGGAGACAATTATTTAAGCATTTTGACAGCACTAATTACTGGCTGTGTTAATATACCTGCCAACAAGCCACTGTTTAATATAGATCAGAATGATGGAGGGCACCAGAGTTCTCTTCTCATTGATAGATTATGGGCCATAAATCTTGGCACATCACAAAAGTCAAGTAGGACCTGAAGGATTAATTTCCTCTCCACATGTTACTGTGGCAGTAGAAGTTGTGTTTGTTCATTGTCTAATCATTTGGAGAAGATGCTGTGACAGAGATCTCTTCTGTGCTGGGGAGCATATGGGCRTGGAGAAAACACTGAAGATGTAAGGAAGTATCTTCAGAGCCYCCTGTACAGAACATGATCTTGATTGATTCAGAAATGGAGAACAAGAGAAATGGAAGACAAGAGTTTGCAGCATTGTTGCAGAATATAAAGGTGGCAGATTTCCTACCAGTCCAAGGGTTGCTGTCCATTGAAAGGAACCCTGTAGCTGTACCTCCTGCTCCTGATCACAGAGATCATGATCTGGGTATCCAGAGGAACCCAGCTGTCCCTTCTCCCTGGCACAGGAAGAGGCTATGCCAGGGTGAAGGAGGTGCCAGGCTGCTGGGGCATGCAGCAGTTTGTCAYGATAGGGAGCAAGAGGTGAGTGCAGGGGTGCTGATAAGCCTCAGGCCTGCTTTCTGTGAAGTGGGTGTTTCTGGGTGCTGAGTGGGGTCAGCATGGGCTCTGCYTGGGGTGATTAATAGGTTGCTCTGCACTGTGTCTCCTCATCTGGACCCTCATGTTCTGATTCATGGTATAGAAATGGGAGGCAAAGCACTTTATGTGCCTAAAGCTCTCAGGCCTGAAGTAGCTGAAGCTTGCTGAAATATTGACATATTACTCTGGACTAGAAGGCCAAGAGCATTCTTTTAGGGGTGAAATGTTGAATTTTTGATAGAAAAGCAAGAGGATGAACTTTTCAGAAGCATTTACTGAAAAAAAATAAACCTACTGTTGCAGCCGTATGTTTGGCATAGAACAAAAAGAGGAGGCTTCCCATTAAGAAGGAAGAGTTACAACCCAAAAAAAGTCCCATGTTTGAATTGGCTCCATAAAGGTGTTTATCTCTAATAAATGTGTGTTTCCCATGATATTTTAGTGAGAGAATGGGTTGACAGGAATTTGCTAAAATCAGGCAGACCTCTGGGCAGGCACAGCAAGGATTAGACCTTGCAGCACGTTTGGAGCTGGTGTTTCCATCTGCCCCTCTGTGCTCCACACAGCCTTGTTCCTGCTTGAAGGGCATTGTCTGAGCTCTGCCTGTACACCCCACCCAGAGCCATGGCTCTCTGTCCTTGTTTGCTGATCACAAATGACATGCAAAGGTCAATGACATTACCTTTGTCAGTAACAAATAGTCTTTAGGAGGCATGACCACTTAGATTGGAAGGAGACAGCAATGCCCAGCATGCCCATGCCATGGGCCTAGTTCCTGCTGCAGTTTTAAGATCACACTGCACTTTGTGTGGTTGCTTACCTGCAGCTGCAAATACAGATTTGAACATCAGGAGAGGCTTACCTGAAAATATTTCCTGGCCATTGTTTATTCAACCTGTCATTTCTCAGTGCTGGCTGGTGTGCTGTGTTGTCTRTATCTGCCAGCAGCCAGTCCTGCTTTTGTGAAGATTTTCCCAGTGTTTGACAATTAATCTTCTGGCAGTAAGTCTGGTGTTCCATAAAAATGTCTCTTGTGACTTGCTGATATCTGGTAGATGACTGGAGTTGCCAATTAGGTATTGTTTAAACAATAATGACAATAATTTATTATATTTTTACAGGGCAGATTCATCCCAAAGTGTCCTTATGCATTTGGCTCAATATTTTTGGGGATAACTTCATCTGTTGCTAAATTGCACCTGTTTCTTTGTTGAAAGAMAAAATTGTTTAAGGGATATTTGCAACAGTATACTACAGAATAAGGGAGAAAGTKAGGGACTGTCTGTTAAATTGGAGCTGAAGAACAGGAGCCTATAGACCACATTTACCTTGTCCCACTATGTGTGGTTGAAAGTGGGATCTGCTAGGKGCAGAGATGACACTTTGGGGAGTCCTAGTTTTGGTCCTCTGCTGCAGAAGAATGTTCCACTGTGTGTTCCAGAGCTGTCCTTGCTGAGAAGGGCATTCAGGCAGGTGCTTAACAAACTGCCAGGCTTCTGCCTGGGCTAATGACACGACATGCTCTGAGGCTGTGTGACCAGGGGTGCAATGCTGAATCCCAAAGCTTTGTCTTCAACTTGCCTTCTGCAGGGATACACAACCCAGCTTCCAAGCACTTAGAGGAGTGTGGTCAGGTGAAGTGGATGGTGGGTGGGAACATGGAGATTGCTTAGAAGAGATGCCAGGGAGAAACTTCAGAAGTGAGACCAYGGCAGGGTTGGTGGCAGAGAAGGACTCAAAGCAGTGATGAGGAATCCCATGGACTTGTCTATGTCCTCCCCCACAAAAAGAGCAATTACAGCYCTGAGCATGCCAAGACAAGCTCCAGAGTGTGGAAGGGACAAAGCCTGGGCAAACAGCTCTGTTGGCTGCTGGCATTTCAGTTGGAGCCTTCTGCTGTCACCGAGAGGGGAAAGCTCTTACAGCTCATGGAGGGCAAAGCRCTGCCCAGGGATGTGCCCAGGGAGAGGCCAGGCCAAGCTGTTATCAGTGATACACTCTGCGGGGCTGAGATCTCCCTGCCCTCCCTGTACTTGTTTCTCATGTTAAATCAAAGGACTGAGTTTGTTGATGTGCTTTCCTTAAATGAAACATGAGAAGATAAAGTCTTTCCTTGTTCTCCATGTCAAATGTTTAACCACAAATGGCRAAGTCAGGGCATATTCACAGATGTGTTTGCTTTTATTCTGAGAATATCTTCACATGAACACCATTTCTGTCTTTTTGAGAATTCAGACCTGTCTTGTTTTCACTGGTTCTTTTGTGTKCCTTTTGAGACAAATGTACTTTTCTTCTGCTGTTTCTTCACCTAGATACACAGAAGCCTTGACAGATCCCAGCTACAAAGGGCAGATTCTTACCCTGGCTAACCCCATAGTTGGGAATGGTGGAGTGCCTGACACGGCTGCTTTGGATGAAATGGGCCTCAGGAGATTTCTGGAGTCTGATGGGATCAAGGTAATGGTGGGAGAAGCAATGCTGATCAAGGGGTTGTGCCCAGCAGCCTGAGTRTGTGTTTACTGGCTCCCTTATAGAAGGAATCAGTGATACTCAACCTTTCTTTTTCTTCTTCTGCATAGTGTCCTGTGGAGGAGTGATGGAAAAAAATACTCTATCTTGATTTCTGTACTAAGCCGTGTGCCTTCTGGAAGTATCTGTTCTGAGGGGAAATAACTGTTTTATACAGTAACTCCACTGAAAAATGGAGGTGACTTTTGAAATGAAAGGTTACTTAAAAGTGAAGAGTTTTCTTATTTAAAAAAAAAATCAAAATCAAACACTTTTTCTTGTCCYAAATTTCCATTTTCTTTCTTTTGACAAGAAGTGTTTTGTCAGCTTAATGCAATTTGCGGCTTTGGTTACYAAGGCACAATCTTCTATGGATTTCCTGGTCAAATGCCCAGGTACAGTCATGAGCTGGCCTGAAGTCTGTCCATGAAATGGTTTATGGTGAATGAATAGTGCAAACTGAAGGTACAGGATAAGTACAAAATGATCCTGATGTTTCTTCTCTCTACAGGTTTCAGGTTTACTGGTGCAGGATTACAGCAATGAGTACAGCCACTGGCAGGCTACTAGGAGCCTGGGAGAGTGGTTGCAAGAAGAACAGGTGAGCAATCTAGATGTAACAGCACAATGAGAACTGACCTGGATGGAAAGATGAGCTCCTTATTTTGTGCTTTTTGGAGCAGAAACTAGATTTTAACATCTCAGCTATTTRTGAGTGGGAATAGGGAGGAGAAGTGAAGAGCTGCAGTGAGGCAGCCTTGGTAAGGCTGCTGCTGAGAGCCTGAGCTCCTAACACAGGGCCAGGCTGGATGGGGCTGTGAGCAGCCTGCTCTAGTGGAAGGTGTCCCTGTCCATGGCAGGGGCTTGGAATGACATRAGCTTTAAGATCTGCCAAACCAAACTGTTCTATGATTCTGYGACATGTTCTCATAAAGGTGATCTGGCTGCTGTCTTCTTTCCATTTTTTAGCTGCTTGTTCTCTAACTTATCCTTGGGTTTTCTTCAGGTGCCTGCRCTGTGTGGGATTGATACCAGGATGTTGTCCAAATTAATTCGTGACAAGGTATGATCTGCTTCCCTTGATCCAGTTGCATTAACCTTTCTGAGCCCTTTCCAAACCTGGAGTAGTAATGGTACTGCTGGGCTGCCTTGACTTCAGATCAGATCCATGTGCTCTTCCAAAGGCTTCTGTGCTGCTGGGGAATGCTCTGATGCCAAGGAGCCCCCTCTCCCTGGCTCTGCTCGGGGTTTCCTGTCCTGCACAAGGTGATGTGAATAAAAGGCCTCAGGGAGTGTCACACACAACAGGTATCAAACACATCTGAAGTCAGAAACAGAGAGAGCAACAGGTCTGTGAGATATTGTGGATATTCATTCACAGACAGTGGTGCCTTTGGTCAGTGGAAATTGTCCTGCCCCTCTGAGACTGAGGAATGCCTACAGTCATCCAAGATGTATTCCTAACCTGGTTTCCTTTGACTGAAGCCTGCTGTTATTTTCAATAGTCATTACTTTTCTCTGTTTTCCAAGAGCTGACAATTGAAGGTCACGGGTAAGATTGTGTTATGGAGTGAAGGTTAATGTGAAGGCACACTTCACACCGGCTGAAATGGTGATCAAAGCCAGTCTGAATGTAAATTTGCCTTGGAGGGCTTTCTTTTCTAATGGATTATTTGAAGCTATTCTTTTCTTTAGATGATCAATTTTCAGTCTGTAGCCCAACTCTATGCCCCCTTTCATTCCACAGCATAAACCAGGAATGGGCCAGCTTGAATAAAGGAATATTTGTAGAAATGAATTCTATTAGGAAGATGTGGCATTGTCCTGCTCTTACAGATAGCATACAAGTACAATTTAATATAATAGAAAATGGCAATATATTTTCTGTTTTCTTAGGACATAATAGATCACCATTCCTTTTATCCAAAGTTAATACTTTSAGTGTTTGTCCTGTAACTTAGCAGTGTATGGTACTGAGTCCCATTATACCATGACTTTGAGTGGTATWGGTGTATGGCTCTTAAAAAAGTGCATAATGTCACCTCTTCACCCAATTCTCTCAGGTTGAAAAAAAAACTACTTAGTATTTCACTCCTTGTCCCCGTAAAAACTGGGGGTGAGAACATGGCCTCCTTATGATAAATGCAGAAATAAGCAATGACTTGTTAAACTGGACTGAAAGTAAATGTGGGGCACCATTTGGCTGAGAACAAGGAGCTCTGTCACCAGCATTTATAGAACTCTCTGCATGGTGGCACTCAGAACCATGGCTCYCAAGCACCACTCAGGAGTCTCATTTCCAAGAACAGGACTTGCTGAAGATGATCATTATTTTCTTTTGCTTCATGTAGAGCAGCTTGGAGCAGCTTCTGGTGTAAGAAAGAAGACATAGCCACTGTTAGGGGCAAAACTCTGTCCTTAAAACTTGCCCTTATTAATGTGCATGGCAGTGCAAGATATTGGCTGTTGCTTGCCCTAGAGAAATGGCAAGGATACTTCAGGTATGGCAAGCCAGGGAAGTATCTCAAAGGAGAATCACTAAATCCAAGGAGCAATCCCACTGTGAATACTGGTGTCATATCCACAGAGCAAGCTGGGTTTAACATGTTTGATCATGAAAGTGGGGATGTGATAAATTTACCACGAAACATTGATGCCTCTGTTTCACTTTCCCCTTCCATCCTTGAAAAGTTTAATAGTGCACACCCTGTTCCCATGCTTGAGAAGAGGTTAACCCTAGATTAATCCCATTTACTAACCCTAGATTAATCCCACTTACTTTGGGAATGGGACAAAACCAAGGCAGGGATTCTTTTTCCAAGGAGAAGAACAAGAGTGTCCTAGCTTCTGCCAGGTGGTAACAGAAACACAGAGCAGGGCTTGCTAGAGGTGATTTTTATTTTTAACAGTTTATTCAGAAAACAGCTGGGCTGACCTGCCTCCTACATAGCTTTGCTTTACACCAGTTCTGCTGCCTTGTGGCTGTCCACAGGAGGCAGCTGAAAACCTCACAGTGGGTTTCCAAAACCAAAAAATCTTCAAACTGCTTTGTGAGTTCCTCCCAGATCTATGTGGCAGTTGTGCGGGGATGTGAATTCTGATCTTCTTGGAAGACAACTCAATTTCATGTCACAACACAGCTTGCCAGACTGCCTATTAACAAATATTACTGCTGATAATGTCTCTCCCCTGAAGGAAGGGGTTTAAACAGATATTTTTCTACCAAGGAAGGCTCATAAACTTCTGAAAATGCTAAAAATGGTTATAAACTGCCAAAACCCCATATTTAAACAGCTGTTCTGGTTGCTGGGCCTGTCAACACCTTGTCCCAGTGTTCACAGCTTCTCCTTTGCTTATGCTTTGTTTTTTATGGTGTATTTCCACAGGGCACAGTACTTGGGAAGATTGAGTTTGAAGGTCAACCCGTGGAGTTTGTAGACCCAAATAAGAAAAACTTAATTGCAGAAGTTTCAACAAAGGTGAGAAGTTCTTCCATAGTATTAGGGCTGTACACACCAGGTAGCAACTGCTCCTCATTTGCTCTGGGCATCAAGCAGTATTTCTAAACAAACAATTTGGGGACATTTTATAAACCATGCACCTTTCTATACCTTTGATGGACTGTTTTCTCAATATTCTTGTGGCTCCTTAGGTGCAGTGTTGAGGTGTAATTTTGTCRGGGTGGAGATAAAAAATGGGTTGTGTTAAGCTGAATGTGGTCTGAATCTGATCAGGGGACTCTGTGTTATAAAGACAGAGAAATATTAGGGATACAGTTAGACCTGGTACATGGTGGATTTTTTTCAAACATAAAAAGAATTGATAAAAAGAATAGTTGCTTTACTTAAAAAAAATTTAGGAAACATCACAATACCATTTGATAATCTGTGTTGAGGTGTAATTTTGTTGGGGTGATTACAGAAGAGATTTTTAGATGTCAAAACTGGACCCCTATATCTAATATTAGATATAGGGCATTAGGAATCCCCTATATCTAATATTACTGGAATTAGCTGCTATGCCCTAGATGTGAACAGACTGCAGTGAAGTTTTTACTTAGGTAGCTGRGCATGCAAACAGTGTTCAACTGCAAGTTGAGAAGAATGTTAGAAATCATGGGGATGTGCAGGCACACAGTTCGTGGTGATTGGGAGTGGGGCTGTGGCTGRACCTCATCCCCAGTGGGCACAGCTGTGAGAAGCAGGTGAGCAGCACTGACAGCAATGAGCCATGGAGTGCCCAGGGGCACTGACCAACCACCAAAGGGAACAGAGGGCATCAACCTGTGTGCAGTGCATCAACAGGAGGGGATAAAAGGTTGGGCTGAAGAACAAGAAGGGCAGATGCTTGCAGCCTTCTGAAGTGGTGAGGTGTTACTATGCATGGCTTGGAGCTTTCTGAAGTAGTAAGGTGATTCTCTGTGTATGGTGGCTGTCTCAACTGTGACATGGATGTAGGCAACAAGGCTCATACTAAAAATAGTAACTATTCTTGTACAAATGCAAGTCCCAATGTCTTGAATTGTGGCCCCTTTGGGAGTTAATTGGGGGGTAAGGAATGCCCTGGATGTTTAATCCCATTAAGAAGTGAGAACTGAGTGTATGAGTCCCTTTTGCAAATTCCATGCTTGTTATGGTGTTTGCAGTTCCCTCAAGATCAGTGAGGCTCTGGAAGAGCTCTGCAAATAGTTRCTTGTGTACTGTTCTGCACACAAGTCAGTGTGTTCATGGTGTGGRTGAAAAGCAGTCCTGAACAGATTGGTCAGCAAGAAAGGGGGAGCTTGAAGCACTCTCTATCTCCAAATCTTGGATTTACAATAGTAACTGTAATTACTGGGATGCCACTGCAATACACTGCCTTGCAAATCTCATCCTGGGGGATCTCCCCAGCTCATGCCAGCACCTCCACTGTGTTTTGAGTCATGGCCTTGGTGCTACACAGAAAGATGGCAATTGCTTAYTGAGGTTGTGATCTAGGGTTGCAAGGTGCAGGTGGAGCCAAATTTTGTGTCAGTAAATCTCAGAAACAGGTAAGATAGCTGATGCTAAACTCTGCAATTACTAAGACAGAATTACTGTAAAGATGCTGAAAATAGCTTCTTAAAGGGAGATACAATAAGATTAACAGCACTTTGGCAGTCTTGTTATGTTTATAACTTCATTTTATAGGCTTAAAAAACAACATCACATATAAAGCTGTAAATGAGGTAAGCTGTTTAATGTTGGTAATTACTGGACATGATAATCCATCTGTTGCCAAATGGTGATTTTCATGTAAATCAGCGTACAGTATGATCTGGAATCTGCTTATCTATTGTACACTAGGAGTGATTGATTTTCTTATTATATCCTACCCACCCCCTGCCACCTTGATTAAATGTTAGTGATGCAGACTGTGCGTGCTAACATTGTCTGCCCAGGGCAAGGAATGTGGAAAATTGCCAGTGTTCTGCAAGCATTCTTGTTGGAGATTTTTTTTGGTGCGTGTGATGGTTGGGGTTGCAGAGCAGATGAGAGGCAACCAGTCCAAGCTAAAAGGTCACATCTCTCCACGCATGCAGGTCCATGTACTGCTTTTGTTCTCAGCACTAGTACCAGCAGGAGCTTTTACTCTCCCTAACCACTGGTTTGCAGCCCTCTCACATAATCCTTTCAGACTGGGACWGTTTTTTATGGGCTGTGCTGTCAACAGGTGAGGGAAATCCTCTGGCTTTAAAAGGAATGGGTTGTAACAGTTCTCTGATCCAGCTCCCAGTCTAGCTTCTGTCTAGAAACACTCTTGGCCAGATGCAGGGGACAGGTCAGGTCTCTGCAGGACAGAGTGTGACAAGTGGGTTGTGGAGACAGCAACATCTGAAATCAGTCTAGCTGCTGAAGGAAGTGTTGTAACAGATCACAGCTAATTAATTTGAGCAGGAAGGGTTTTGAAAGTAAGGTTAATTGAAGTACTTGAAGTAGTGTTGYCCCACAACTGCCTCTGGTCATGAGAACAGCTAAGGAGAACCTTTGAATGAGGTCTTTGCTTCAAGATAATATATATTTTTTTGAAAGTATGGATATTGTGAGAAATTGAGGGATCTTCAAAAGCCCCTTTTGAAAAGGACAGTGAGTTTTTCTTAGGGGTCTCTGACACAGGACACTAAACTAGTTTCTGTGGGAGCTGATCACCTTAATGTTCTTGGGATTTTTGAAACCCACCACCCAGAAGCTTGAAGGACAGCAGGTAGAGGCCTGTAAAAGCCCTGTGGAGTGATACAGTTCCACTGTGGACTGTTGGAACCTGAATCTGATTGTGTGCAACTCACTTTTATTTATACTTTTCAGAGTTTGAGGCAGTAAGTTGTCCTTGAGTTCCAGGACTAGAGAGGAATTGTTTTGTCTGAATAAAACAGGATAACAGCAGCTGACAGGCTATGGAGTTTTAGTTATACACTAAAGCAGTACAGGATCTAAAAAATAGAAAAGCTGAATCCTAAGGCATCACTAGAAACCTCTGCATTTCAATCTCTGCAGAGATAAAAGTTCAAACAAGAACTGAGTTAGTGTAACACATGGGGAGGAGTTGCAATATTCTGTTACAAACTTCATCTTGAATTATCTGCTGAGGGGATATCTTTCCTTCTGGCTGGCCATATTTCTCCTTTTAAAAAATTTGTCACCCTGCACCAGCCATATTGGACATGGATTTTAGTATCTTCTCATAAGCAGGTGCAGATGTGAAATACAGATGCCAGGGAAGCTGATTAAATGGGAATTACTTGGTGTAAAAGAGGAAAAAAAAGACTTGTTTTTTCCATGATGCCCAAGAGAAAAGTCACTTTGGGCAAAATACATTTGTCAATATCAGCTTTCAGAAGCTGAATGTAACTGAAGGTAAGCACAGAGTTTGTTTTTAGGAGGAAGAAGGCAGCCTTATGTGCTTATTGATGAATAACATCAATAACTGCTGCCTCTAGTCGTGAAGCAAGTAAAATAATTCAGCAAGCTTCAGAAAGAAACGGTCCATAAATAACTTTACATTAGTGCTAGAGCTGACAATGGCACAGTTACCAAGACCATATTATAACATACATTGGTTAGATTTCACTTTGTCCCATTCTGGCTGTGAGCAGTAGATAACTGGGTGTACAAAGCATGGTGGTCCAGATTTGGGACTGGTGACAACTTGTCTTGTGGAATGGGTTAAGGAAGAGCAGCTGGAAGAGGAGAAGTGGTGAGATAAAACTGCCAGGTCCATACAAACGTGCATGGTGACAGGCCTGGCCTGCTCTGTAGTGCCATTGTGCACAGAAGGTCACTCCCAGCTGTCCCCAGCTGTGCTGTGCTCTGGTCTGACTGGGCTAGAGGCTAAACAGAGTTAAGAGGAATAAAGTGGATATTTATTGAAGTGCCTTCAAAGACCACACCCTGGCACACTGCCTGGATGGCTCCAAGATGGAAGCAAAAGAGGGCTTGGTCATGAGATCTCTCATTTTTATAACTTTTAGTCCATTTGCCATAYAGGAGTTAACTGTCCAATTAATAGCTTCAAATGATAAAGTTTCATCCTCCTTGCTTGCTTGCCTGCCCTCCCTTTTCACATTGTTTATGCTTTGGGCCTGAAGTTTGAAGAGATTTTCCTTGARTCTCCAGCTGGAATAGGATTGTTTTGTCTTCACCACCCTGTGGAAAGATCCTAGTAACATTTAATATAAAGCTAAAAGCTGCACACCAAAACAGAACAGAAAAACTTAAAACMTTAAGGTATCACTCTAACCAGCAGTATATAAAACAGCATTCTAACTTCTACTTTCTTTACAGAAAGATGAAGGAAGCAGTAATGTCTGCAGTATTCCTGGAGATTTCCACGTAAATTAAGTACCAGTTGCTGCACATTGGTGAAAAGTTATTCTGCTGCCCATCTTCTCTGTGTTTTGGGGACATCTGTCATTTACAACATGGTCTATCTTTTTATAGGAAGTCAAGATTTATGGCAGAGGGAATCCAATTAAAGTTGTAGCTGTTGACTGTGGGTTGAAGCACAACGTTATCCGTCTGCTGGTAAAGGTGGGTCAGTGCTTGATGTCCCTTGTCACTTGTTTTGCTTTGGCAGGAGCCTCACCTGTGCTCACAAGTCTTCCTTCCACCTGGCTTCTGGTATGCCATAGAGCAAGGCTGTGAGGCCCTAATTCAGCAGTTAGGATRAATGCACTGTGTAAAGGTGAACATATGTTACATGTGTACATACACACTTATTTTGCTTTCCATCAGTGAGTTTTGATCTCGTCAGTGAATTTCAGAGTCRCTTGACAAGCACTGTGAAAGTGGCTCCAAGGGGCCAAGTCTGCCAGTTATGTGAAAATAATATGGTCAGATAGTGGAGAGAAGCTGATCATGGAAAAGGAGATAACTGATAACTGAAATACAAGCTCAGGCTCTGGGACATGAGAGCATAGGAAGAACTTCCTTACAAAAATTTGTTTCCCTCCTCCCTTCATTTCTGATTCCCTTACTTTTTTGTTTGTTTGTTTTTTGTTTTTTCCTGGGTTTGTTTGTTTGTTTTTTTTAGCGAGGTGCAGAAGTGCACTTGGTTCCATGGGACTATGATTTCACTGGCATGGATTATGATGGACTCATCATTTCTGGAGGTCCAGGGGATCCCATGAAGGCCCAGGAAGTGATTCAGAATGTCAGAAAGGTACAGTGCAATGCCTATAGGCTGATCATACTTTTTAATTGGTCTTTTTTTCAAGTGCTTGAAGTAGCAGTTTGTGGTATTAACCTGTTATGGGCCAAGTGTTGTTCAGGAATATTCCTCATGTTGGTCTCCAGCCCAATAGTTACTACAAGGCTTTACAGACCTTGGGGGACAATACATGGCAAACATGGTGACCACAATTACCATACCAGTGCCTTGAAGTACCCTGTGCTCTTTCAGGTCCTCTTAGGAAAGAACAGCCCTGGTTTCAGAGCTCCCAGTTGGAATAATGTCACTAAATGTCTGTAAAGCACTGTCACTGCCTATTCCCTGTGAGTAGTCTGACACCAAGCTGTGCTCTGAGGCTTCTCTCTGAACCAGAGGAAAGRAGGAAAGTTTCCTTCACAGGCTGTTGCCACTCTGGCTTTGAGCTTTTTCCCAAGTCTGTGGGGGAACTGGCATGGTTTATGTTGGAATTGCTGGACAGAGACACTCCAATATGCGTTGAAAACCTTTTCATTTTAGGTCCTGGAGAGCAATCGCCCAGAGCCCCTGYTTGGAATTAGCATGGGGCATCTAATCACTGGAATAGCAGCTGGAGCTACTTCCTACAAGATGCAGATGGCCAACAGGTGAGGCAGCTCTTCTTGTCAGACAGAGCAACTCAGCACTGGAAAGGGCTATGGAACAGCAGTGCTGAGCTGCCTTAGAAGCAGCTGGCATCTCAGTAACATTGCTCCTTCCTCCCAGCCATTCTCCTTGCCTTTCATTTAAACTGCTGTCTTKGTTTGAAAAGCCAGGTGTCTGCTAACAAAGGCAGGAGCTTCCCCTGAAATGGAAAATGTAAACCCCYTCCCTCCAAATTATTATTATTTGGAAATTAAGAGGCTCTCAGGCAAAGATATGGGAATTAAAAAAACCCCACTGMCATAGTCAGAACAGGAGCTGCCCCCCTGTGKGTCAGGGYRGTGGCACAGTCCCATCCCATGGTGGCTCAGCCCTCCTGCAGTGCCAGCTGTGCTTCTGCTGGAGCAGGGATCCTGCACAAGGGGGAGTTTTCCTCTGCAGCTCCAGGGGTGCTGGAGATGGGCCTGGGCTCCCTCTGGGAATGCAGGGCAGAAGAAAGCTGCTCCTCTGGGAAGGCAGTGGAGAAGAAAGCTGCTCCTCTGGGAATGCAGTGGGCAAAGGCTGCTGTGCTGTTCCAAGTGTCAGATTGTATCCAGGTAGGAATGCTTGGCTCCTCCCCCTGGGCAGAGCATCTCCCAGTGAGATGATGGAATTTGATCAGCCATGCAGGGACAGTCAGTGGCCATGAACAGCAGAGATCTCCTGCAGGGAGGATGGTTGTGGAAGAGATAAAGAAAACTGCCCAAAGAACAGAAGATAACTGCCCTACCTCTGACAGATGGGAAATAGAATACTCACATTATCTTTCAATCCAGGACAACTGCCATGTGATGCTCTGATTTTTTTGAGTGTTTTTGAAAGTATTTGATGCTATCTATCCCTATCAAGCTGAAGAATATCAAAGTTTCTCCTAGGATTCATAATTTTGATATTGGCTGCCAGTATTTTACTGCTACTATTGAACTGTTATGTATAGCCCCACAGTTATCAGCTCCTCCTAACTGTGGTACTGGAACACATTTGGCACTTGTGTYCTCTGATCCTTTTTTCTTGCAGAGGCCAGAACCAGCCTGTCCTGAATGCAGTGAGTGGCCAGGCTGTGATCACTGCTCAGAACCATGGCTATGCCATCGATGGCTCCTCCCTCCCTCCTGGCTGGAAGCCTCTCTTTGTGAATGCCAACGACCAAACCAACGAGGTGAGCYCTGCACACAGAAGCTTTATTTCACCTCCTGTGAGCCTGCTCTCGCATTATCAAGGCTATATTTGTTGATTTGACCATCTGCTTTACTTGGAGCCCTGGTTTGCAGCCAGGGTAAGATGGGTACCCCACTGTACCAGCCCCACTGCACTGGATTGCTGCAGTGACTTTAGAATTTCCCTGAACAGAAGCCTTATTA
The DNA here is from genome assembly GCA_014549065.1 of Cardinalis cardinalis. Classification (NCBI taxonomy): domain Eukaryota; kingdom Metazoa; phylum Chordata; class Aves; order Passeriformes; family Cardinalidae; genus Cardinalis; species Cardinalis cardinalis. Next base: position 1,160,323 of record JACDOX010000087.1, on the reverse strand, counting down.
ATTTCCATGATTTYCYCACTGCTGGTGTTGCTCACTTAGAKACCCTTTGTGGTATTTTCRGGGTCTCCTGYTGTGGTGGGGAAAGATGAATCTGACTCCATGTTCTTAGAAGGCTAATTTATTATTTTATATTATTTTTTTGTRTTCAAGAATGCTATACTAAAGAATAGAGAGAGGATACARAAGGCTTAACAAGATACTAATGAAAAACCCATAGCTCTCGCCAGAGTCCTGACAYAGCTGATGGTGATTGGTCGTTAAGTAAAAACAATTCACATGTTGGATAAACAATCTCCAACCACAATCCAAAGCAGAAAAACACAGGAGAAGCAAATAGATAATATTCTTTTTCTCTGARGCTTCTCAGCTTCCCAGGAGAAGAAATCCCAGAGAAGAGATTTTTCCAGAAAATATGGCAGTGACACCCGTTCTCTTAGGGTTTGTGCCACAGCAGTGCAAGCCTGTGTCACCGGTTTGTTGTGTTGTTTCTGYGCTGCCCAGCACAGAAAAGGGATATCATTGCCATCTGATTTGGTCTGTTATTGTAAATATAATTCCAACTAAAGTCATGGGGAAGAGGGGCTGCCCCTGGAGAATAGCTTACATGATCCAAGATAAAAGTCCAGTGTCCAGTGTCATCCATCTTTGAGATCCYAGGCTTCTAATTGCCCACATCAAATCTTCCATGATGCCCAGTGTTGTGCAAGTTTGTAAAATCTTGTTAGTTATCAGGGAATCAATGAAAAGAAGCTATTTTCAAAAGCAGGTTCCCTCATGGAAATATGCCTCTCTCTCTTGTTTTGTATGAATGCCCCCTATCAAGTCTGGCAGATTAAACAGTGCTGTTCTGAGCTACCCATCTGATGATTTTAGRACAAGTTTGGTTTGTCATTTGCTATTTTCTTTATCCTTACAGAAGGATATCTAAACAGAGAGGTATCTAAACATAGACAAATTTTAATAAACAAAACATTGATGCAAAAAAATTTACAGCTGTTCAGCTCAATTTTTGAAATGAGTTTGTTTTCACTGTGTTGACAAACTAAACCCATTCATTCCCTTTCATGTTTGCCTTAGGTGGAATTTGGAGATGAAGGTGATAAGGTTGGACAGGAATTTTATGGATCTAGTAGAATGATGTTCTTTCATCTGAGCTAAAAAAACCCCCAGACATTTCTGTGAGCCCCAAAGCAGCAACAATCTCCCAAACCTTCATAGATGGGGAGGGGCAAGGACTGTGTTGGTTTAGCATACAAAAACAGGGTCAGGCTGGACAGTCTGTTATGCACAGTCTGTTGCATTCCTCAGCTTGAAAAAAAAAGGCATTTCTTGGGTCTGACCTGACCTTTCATAGCTGGACAGGGCCAGCACAGGTTTCCAAATACTGACAAGGCACGGAGTGAAGACTTTTATAAGTTTTTAAATACATTTTTTACATTTTTACATTTAAAAAAGTTTTTTCATACATTTATATGTAAATACAAGGAACATAAGCATTGAGGGAAAATGTGACAGACTGATGGGATTCTTCACTCTGAGAGCAGTAATTCATGACATAATGTTGCGGTCAGTAGCTCATCTCTCACCCCTGTCCTATCCTGGCATTCCAGCCTGAAGCTCTGGATGGCACTGTGGCTCTGTGTGAGACTGTTTGGGCTCCTTTGTCCATTCCTAAGGGGAAGCAGGTTGTATCAGGGCTGCTTTTCCCTGAATTTCCTCTTGAGGAACTTCTCTACCCCTGTCTGGAATTGGGGACCATGAGCAGCGACACCTATGGGTGCTGTCCCAGTGGATCTTGCTTCTTGGTGCTATCAGGCCACTCAAATGAGAAATCATTTCTCCTGGCTCCAACTGAAACTACAAACACCATCTCTAAACTCAGTTTAGGTCCTTCATAGCTGTTGTTTGTCCACAGCAGTGGTCCCCTTCATCACTCTGCCCAACCCTGTGTCAGCATTTAAAATGAATTATGGAAATCAGGAGTGTGACCAAAATTTTTTCTATGACAGAACCAATCAGCTTGGCATGGTTAAACCATTCATTGTCCCAGGTGATCTTTTCTTGCCAGGTATGTTTTTCTTCTCATCCCTGTGTAGCTGCTCTGTCAGATGGTTACAGCTTATCAGTGTTGGGTGTTGCAGTGAAAGCTCTGTCTCCACTGTGTCCCTCAGTCCATGGTCAGCTGAGCCTTGCACAGGCCCTGCAGGGTTCACAGCAGAGCAGGAGGCTGGGAAYGAAATGGGTGTCAATTTGAGAGCCCCTAGAAACACATCAGTCCTTTGGCCTTCAGTGCTTGCAGGGATGAGGTGTGGCCTTCTCTTCCCTTGCTTGTCAGGAGGTGTCTAAGGGAGTCCCTTTTATTCCTGCAGGGAATTATGCATGAGAGCAGATCGATTTTCACAGTGCAGTTCTATCCAGATGCAAATCCTGGGCCCAGGGACACGGAGGTAATGTATGGGGATGATCTGGGCTTGCTTTCTGATGGCCTTGTGAGTGCAGATGTTTATCAGCTGCTGTACCCGTTGGTGGTGGCCCTAAATCTTGAGTCTGGAAGTGTCAGCATCCCAGTCATGCATAGGTTTGTGTCTGCTTAGCTTGATCTGGAGCTAATTACAATCAGCAGCAAGAGCYCTATTGACTTCTTAGAGCTTTGGATCAGTGATTCCATTCATATCATGTGTATGTATTGAGTCCTGCTGGGATTATCTGTGTTGGAAGTAACTAAAGTGCTTAAGCCTTTGCAGGATCAGGCTGAAATCTCTTGCAAAAGAGACTGCAAAAGGAATAGGATTTTATCTTAAATGTAAAAAAAATACTAGCCAGATGCTTTGTAATAAAATCATTAACTTTCTAATATACTTTAGTTCCACTTTCAAATTTTATAATTACTGTAGAGTTATGTAAATGGATTCATACTTCCTCACTCTGGTTCTCCTAAGTGAAATGAAATTTTAATCCCCCATCTGTGACTTCACACAAATTTTGTAACAACTGGTTGCATAGTCACAGAATATGACTAAGCAGCATCAGGGGATGTGGAAGGCAGTGGAAGCATGTCTGAACATAAATAAACTATTTAGCATTTCCTGAGAGACAAAGATGGAAGAATACCTAGAAATGCTTATGTTAATCTTAATTTGATGATGTTGATTAAATCTGCAAGTAAATCTCTTGATATCAGGAACTTTCATAGCRATCTGATTGCCTAGTGTATATCAGAGAACTCAAAAAAACTCAGCTGTGTGTCTTCCCCAAGTCTGTGCTCTCCCACTGCTGGGATGGTTTGATGAGATAGAGCCTGTCCTGACCGGCTTGCAGGACCCATCCATACTCCTTGCACAGGTAATTCCCAGCAGTCAGCTAGCCTCAGGGCTGTGTGGTGGAAACCTGGTAGGTGTGGTGTGAGTGGGAAGCCTGTCCCACTGCCTGTGGCTGCCTGATCCCACTGCCTGCCCTGCCTGATGGAGAGCCCTTTTCTGGGACGTCCTCTGCAAGGACAACACATCAGTTTTGCACAACTGATGTTTAGCTCTCCCTGCTCTGTAGTAGGCACCATTCCAGATGGTTCCCTGAGCTAGTTCAGGGTGTGCTCCTCTGTGTTTTAGCATTTGGTTCCCTGAGCTAGTTCAGTGTGTGCTCCTCTGTGTTTTAGCATTTGGTTCCCTGAGCTAGTTCAGTGTGTGCTCCTCTGTGTTTTAGTTCTTGGTGCACGTTCACTCCTTGCACTGGCGGCCACAGAGAAGCTGAGCACACAGACATGATTGATGTGTGTTTTCTTSCTGATTATGACCTCACTTTCTTGAATGCAGCTTTGTCAGATATGTCAAAGTTGTTATATAAATTTCAAATAATGATTTCCTCTCTGAGATGGTGTAAATCTGCCTGCTGAAGGCAGCAGAGCAGAGCTGATTGCATGAATTCACAAATGGCCTGTTTTTTCCTATCTTTGCTTGGTATGTATTGAGTTCAGCTTTGACAGTAAATACATGTGTTTGTTTTTCCTAGTTCCTATTTGATTCATTTATTTCCCTGGTTAAGAGAGGGAAAGGCACCACCATTCCCTCGGTCCTTCCCAAGGCTGGAGTGACAGCTTCTAGAGTGGAGGTCAGTGTACAGATATTTTCATGCCTGTCAGTGAGCTGGGAGCAAGTTAATKCCTACTGAACCCACAGAATGAAATAGCACATGGAAGTCAAAGGAGGCTTCTCTTATAGAAGTCCTGACAGCTGCTTATCTCACAGTCATCTGGCCTCTCTTGTGTTATTAACTCTCTTTTCTTTGAAAGAGTTTTAAGTTCTGATGTYTCATGTATTTTCTTTGCAGTTCTCCTGAGAAAGGTGCTCTCATAGCAGTATAATGAGGTGCCCTGGGATAATCTGGCCATGAGATTTCATGCCAGCAGTATAATGTTGGTGCTTGGTTGCTTAGCAAATAAGTCTGAAATTCCTAACGTGAGCTGAATTTCATACAGTTTTGCTGGCTAGAGGCAGCAGGATTTTGTGGGTAGCCAAAGTGAGGCATTATTGTCTATAAGCACATGATACAACTAATATGTTTATTGTATGGTCTATCCATGATTCACATGTTTCTCTAAATGGAGATATGTGGGAGAATTCCAGTAGAAATACTCCAAGAAGTAAAACTGGGGTGATTTTGAGAGCAACTTCTTCTCTTTTGAAAATGTATGTTCTGTAATTAAAGACTGTTCCGTGCTGCATAGCACTCATTTCAGCATCCACCATGCTGGGACTGATTGTTTTCATGCCATTTGCCACTTGCAGGTCTCCAAAGTTCTCATTCTAGGATCYGGGGGTCTGTCAATTGGCCAGGCAGGGGAATTTGATTACTCTGGATCACAGGCTGTGAAAGCCTTGAAGGTGAGGAGATACTGTGAAAATACACAGTTCTGTATGTTTATAACCTCATCTTTCCCTTCTCACAGCCAAACTGATCCTCCAACTGTGTTGAGCTGGGACAAGGAAGCTGGTGAGAATAAATAACCATAGGGAAAATAAGCAATTTTTGTTGGTGAACTTGCTGGTTGAGTGATGTGAGTTAACCACTCAGAATTACCTTTCAAAGGGAGATGTTCTTGGTGTTTCCATCAGAGTCTTCAAGCAGTTTGTTATTTGTGATGTGTGCCTGGTTGCACCAGGCTTGTTAAACTGAATGGAAATGGAGGAGGAGGAATATGGTCAGATGTACCTAAGGTGAGAATCTGGGACTTTTGTGGTCTCTCAACACACTGCAGGGCAGACAACCAACAACAGCTGAACAGTTGGCTACTGTTATACAAAAGAACACCTCATCAAGGCAGGTTTTCTAAACAGTATTTCTTTTAAATGGGGTGAATTTTTAAAGGTCATATATGTCAAGTTTTGTTTCCAGAACAGGTCCTAGAAAGGTCACTAGGGCAAAAGCTCATGCTAGGACAAGGTGTAGAAGGGTAGAATGTCCTGTGATGGGGTTATTACTGGTACTTGTAAGAGTTACMCAAGCCCCAAGTTCATGTCTAACCTCATGTGAAGAAGGAACAGGGAGCTTGCAGAACCCTGACAGAGTCAGAGCAGAAGTAGCAGCTGCCTTCAGATGAGGTGATGGTTGTGAGCAGTTCTGAGGTTGTCCTGATGCCACAAACATTCTATTCCTGTGCTGGCCTTGGAGTGAAGGAAGGAAAAAATCAGTTTGAGTAATGTTAAATATAATCTGGGCTGCTCTGGTTCATCCCTATGTTGCAGCACATCTTGTATTGCATKTGTGTTTGTGTACTGTATTGCTGTTGCTGACTACTGGTTCAATATGACTACATCATCAAAAGACCAGTACAGGCCAGGAGTGGAGGATCCCAGAGTTGGGGAGTGTCAATATGACACATTTGGAAAAGGGCTGTCTCCTTTTTTTAATGTTTGGGGCTTTTTGTTTTGTTTGGTTTGTTTTTGGGTTTTTTCCCTCTTTGGCCTTTAAACTCAGTTGAGGTTGTGGAAGAAGGTGGGGTTTTTTTGGTGATAAACCTCCCCAGCTTGACTTCCCACAGAGTCCTTCCCCTTCACATGGCTGCCCAAGAGCTGCTGTGATCTGTGGGCTGATCCAGAGGCAGAGCTTGCCCTTCCTGACCTTGCCTCTGGCAGAGGCRTTCAGGGCTGCATGGGAGAGAGGAGTGGCTGGTCAGCCCTGCCAGGGAAAGCTGCAGAGCATGGCTGGGAGAGAATGCACAGTTAACAGGAGACAGGAGAATTTTTTTTCCCTTAGACTTCTTCATTTTGTTTGATTTTTTGTTATGAATCAGCACTGATTCTTTCTCAGTGCTGATGTTCTTATTCATTCTGCTGTGTGCTGCTGCTCTGGCTTGGCTCTTGGATGCTGATTCATTATAAGAAGGTGCTGATACTGATATTCAGTCCTGGACAGCTAAATGGGTGTTTCTTTTAAAGACAAAAAAGTGTTCAGGAGATGGGACTTCCACAGTCAGTAAATCTGTGTCTGAAAAAATATTCATCAAAGGCAAGAACTTCCCCTGAAGAGCAAGGCCTGGAAGCATCTGTGAACAACAGACTGGCTTGTGGTCACCTGRAAAATCTTCTGGAAAACTTTCTGTGGGGATTATCCCAACTCACCTGAATACAAGTGGATATTACACAAAAARAGAAATGGAGCCCTCCTGGAGTATTAATAATCCATTGTTTTAATTAAGTYGTAACAAATGTCTTCATCAGGGTGGCTGGCCATGACCCAGAGTTCTGTATGTTTATAAAAAACTAAAAAAGGCAGAAATTGAAGGAAAGAGTTGCAAGAGGAAACAGCATGTGGATTTAAATCCAGCATCCCAAGCATTTGGGCCAGAATGATGTGATATCAGTGAAATTTGTCTCTCAGCACAGAGAGCATTAATTCTCTCATTAATTCTCCTCATCATTACTGCTAGTTGATCTCTAAAATGCCTTGTCCCAGATAAGCAAGGAAGAAAGAGCTGAGATGTGCAGATAGTCCAGCTTGTTGAAAAGTGATGAACTTTTCTCTCCCCCATTTGTTTCAACAGAATTGTAGCCATGAATTTCTGAATAAATTTTTTAAAGAAGAATGTTTTGATCTTTTCCYTCACRATGAAAACTACCYAGTTAAGGATCATTTGTCTAAATCYAAAATATTTTCCATACAGATTTTATATGTTCTTTCCCTCCCCTGTTCCACACATTTCCAAGGAAAGTGTCCTTCAGTGAAAAAAAATCCAACTTTTCACAGGGAAAGAAAGTCAGCAGAAATTTACAGCCAGTCTTTAAGGCAGTATTTTAAGTTATYAAAGAAAGGAGAGGAAATGTTATCCAACACCTGAACACTGAGAGCTCTGAGTGAGAATCCCACTGCTCCAGGTGAATTATTTTTTTGTTCCCCCAAAGCAGTGAGAGAAACAATCACAAATTTTAAACAAACAGAAAAAATCCTGTGGCATTTTCATGCTTATTGTGAAGTGAGGGAAAATAGCACCTTCTGTACTGATCCTAGCAACACTCCCATAGCATTTTCTCCAGTYTGTTTCTTTATAATATTTTTAAAATATTGTCACTGTTCCTCTTTTCAATGGGAATTATTGTTTTTAACCTTTTAACAGCTTCCATGTATATATATTCAAAATTACATTTTGAATTGTAATTTGCATCTATAAGTAGCATTTTTTGAAAGTTGTTTGTTTGTAGTTTTTCAGCCTTACATGAAGCTGATGGAGATCAGAATAAGCTCCATTAAAATGAKGCCACAGCCTTTGCACTTTTCAGCCCACCTTTGCCACAAAGCAGTAGAACAATTTTCTCTATCTGCATGTCTACTGCATGTGGTTGATGTGGGGTTTTTTTAAGCTTGGCCACAATCATTTTTAGCAAGACTTGGTTTCCTCATTAGGTGCTGATATTTCAAGAGTGAGGAGGATTGATCTGCCCAGCTCTGACTCAGAATTTTCTATTAATGAGCAAACTTAGTGCATTTCTGTCTGTAGCTAAAGAGCAGCAAGRCTGTTAGAGCAGGAAACAGATAAACTTTATTATCTATTATCACTCTATCTCAGTTTCTCATCTGTGACAGAGAGCAGTGTAAAATTTTGACTAACCTTCATCTTGCATAGGAAGGCAGAGTTTGTGTTTAATATGTGCAGGATCAAATAAAAWAATTATGGGTTGAAATTTTTAAGCTGATAATACCAGGACAATAAGGTATTTCTATGAAAAGTCAAAGAAAAAAATGTGGTTTTGTTACTATTACTAGTTGGAGCAAAAATCTGGGAACTTCAAAGACCTACTGCTTGGCAAGAAAATATTAGCTTTTGATTAAATTTTTTGCTTTGTCACCTTTAATCTGGCTTCCAAAGGCAGACAGACATGAGCGAGTATGCTACAGTTTGTACCTGTCTGTCCTTTATAACTCCTAAATGTATTAAACAATTTCATGTTTCTCAGAGTCATGTGGGAATCTCCATTCCCTCAAGATTCACAGGCACAAAAGTAAAGAATTKGCATTGGCTCACCCTTCAGACCAGAAGTCTCTTATAGGACAGTACATAATTTTTAAATTCTGCTGTTGGTAAACTGCTTGATGAATCCCATYTCTTCTTGCTGGTGCTGCTGCTGTTAACTTTTGTCCCCCATGTGCCTATTTTTAACACARATTTTAATTTTTCAGGAAGAAAATGTGAAAATTGTCCTCATGAATCCCAATATTGCTTCAGTGCAGACCAATGAGACTGGCTTAAAGCAGGCTGATGCTGTCTACTTCCTCCCCATCACTCCTCAGTTTGTCATTGAGGTCATCAAGGCAGAGCATCCTGATGGATTAATCCTGGGCATGGGTGGCCAGACTGCTCTCAACTGTGGTGAGTGTGGTACAGGTGCCTTGGCACTCCATGAAGGCCAAATCATGGTGTTTACCCCATAACAAGTACAGTAATAAGGGACAGGACCAGAGGAAATGACYTCCAGTTGCACCAGGGGAGGTTTAGATTGGATATTAGGAGACATTTCTTCCCTGAAAGGATGGTCAGGCATTGAAACACTCTAGAAGTGCTCAAAAGGTTGTGGCATGTGGGGACATGATTTAATTGGTGTACATGGTGCTGCTAGGTTAACATTGGACGGACTTGTTGATCTTAAAGGTCTTTTCCAACCTGGATGATTCTATGATTCTACCACATGTTCTGCAGATTTTATTTCTGCAGGCATCCAAACCTCACACATTGGCCAGGCTACTGAGGGACAGAGGCAAAGATTCCARCCATGAGGGGTGTCATTCCTAAGGTGTGAACTTAACATCTAATTGTTGGGTTTGGTACTTGAAAGTAATTCATATGTCCTGCTTTTCATCTTAAATCTTAGTTATCATAGTTAGATTTAGGATATTCTGACCACCTTGAAGCAGAGATCAAAAGGAAAAGTTACCTTCACATAACTTCTTGCACCAATATTCATCTGTGCTGCTTTGCTCTGTGGTGCAGGTTGTGGCCAGCTGGTAACTGTAGTATCATCCCAGGTTTCATGGATTTGAGGATGGAAAATTTCATGTTATGGTTTTGAGTTCTGACAAAAATAATAAAATTTGCTGTGGATGAGGCCAGACAAGTAGTCAGCTAATCAGATATCTTTTGAATACTATCTTTGTTCTAAATTCTTCTCTGTGAGGGTGCTGAGGCCCTGGCACAGGGTGCCAAGAACAGCTGTGGCTGCCCTTGGATCCCAGAAAGTGTCCAAAGCCAGGCTGGRTGGGGCCTGGAGCAACCTGGGGTAGTGGAAGGTGTCCCTGCCCATGGCAGGGGGTGGGAATGAGATGAACTTTATGGTTTCTTCCAACACAAACCATTCTGTCCTTCTTTAATTCTATGATTCTTCATTTACTATCAATCCTCAGAGCTGTGTCTTGGTTTCCTCTGCAGGAGTGGAACTCTTCAAGCAGGGAGTACTGCAGCAGTATGGTGTGAAGGTCCTTGGTACCTCAGTAGAATCCATTATGGCTACAGAGGATAGAAAGCTTTTTTCTGACAAACTAACTGAGCTAAATGAAAAGATTGCTCCCAGCCTTGCAGTGGAATCGGTAAATCAGATCAATTTGAAGATGTGATTGCTATTATTGCTGCCCATTTGACTTAGTAAAAATATTTATTGTTTTGTAGAGTGAAAGCTGAATGCAGCTGTGGATGCTGTAGTGTGTACAGCACTCCTTGGTGATTAATGYTGGGTCACCATGATTTAAAATGAGTGAAAATGCAGTTAAGCACTGCAAAAACCTAATCTAATTTACCAATTGGCAAGAAAAGTAAATTATATTGGGATGACTCCTGTGCTGCAGCACAAAAGTATGTGACATGTCAGGGGTACTTTTCTTAAATCAYATGCAAGCCATTTAGAGTTAGGATTGGAGGCCCCCAAAATCAGCGTGATTAAAATCTTTCTTGAGGATGGGAGTATGAAAACATAAAATTTGGTTTGGTGGAAAGGTCTGTTCAAGTTTGGAGGGAATCAAACAGGTTTGGAGGAAATCAAACTGGGATGTCCTTAGGAGGTGTTATTTCATGCTGGAGTCTCTGAAGACAGAATATGTAAGGACTTTGTCCATGCAGGTCAGTAAGGAAGTCCACATACAGCTAAGGGCAGAAATCACCTCCTTGAATGCATGTTCCACTTTTCTGCTATTTGGCAGAAAAAGGGAATATTATAAAGTGAACTTCTATTATTTTAATTTTATCTTCAGACAGTTTAGTGTCTTACTGATGGAATTTCCAGTTAACCTTGTAACCAGAGTTGAAGACTTTATTTATCTGAGTTGCTCTTTATTTCTGAAATGTATTCCCCTCTCCTTTAAGGTTGAAGATGCTCTAGAGGCAGCTGAGAAGATTTGCTACCCTGTCATGATACGTTCTGCCTATGCCCTTGGTGGGCTGGGGTCTGGAATATGTCCTGATAGGGAAAGTTTGCTGGACCTTGGTACAAAGGTATGTCTGGAACTGCAAACTTGGGGAATATCTGAACATCTGACTTTCCTAAATACTATTCTAATGTCATAGACACTGGAATTGTACATACCTTACWTTTCATCTTATCTGTGAAATGTTGCCCTAGTTAGGAACTGCCCTCTTTTCATCGTTCCTGCTGACAGGTAATGAAAATGGCTCAATGACAGATCTTTTAAATTCATGACAAGACATAATTTGGGCAAGTTTTTCAGCAGTTTTGGTCTGAAAGGAAATACCTTGGTCTAGAATCACCTACTTTCAAGAGTAAATGATTATGAACAGTGTCAAGGAAGTGGAAACATTTGAAATGCTGAGTGATAACATGGTCTTAGGGACAGAAAGATGGGAGGCTTGGGTCTCTTCTGTGTTTTTGTCAAAAGATGGTAATTCTCCTAGGACAAAGCTCATTTAGCACGATGACACTTCATAATTTGAMAACTACCATCTGTCTCTGGCTATGAAGACAGCTCTTTTTCTATAGAAAATCCAAGATTGTTTAAACATTGCTGTGAAAAGTAAACAGATAATTGGGGAAAACAAATCCAAAGCTTTTTTCCTTGTCAAAAATGCAGAATTTCAGGAAATAAAACTCTMTCCCTATGGGTCTCTAGAATTCTTGGGTTTGTCTTTCCCTGGTKTGCTGGGCCCCTTAATCTTTCACTTATCTCTAGAAAGATACCTTACAAATCCATGGTGAGGTTGGAAACATGTCACTTGCTCAGGCTCGCTTGTGGGCTGTGTTTAGAGGAAGCAGAAATGCACCTATAAACCCTGGGAGTGCAGCTGTCTGACAGGTTTATATCAAAACTTTTTTCAGTAGGAAAACCCTCTTTTTTTCAGAAGGAAAACCTGATTTTGATCACGAAAAATTGTGGGTTTTTTTTTAAAGTAAGCCTGCTGCCTTTTAAAGTATGCCTACCAGCACCCTCAGATTCTTGTCTGCAGGGCTATTCCCAGTTACTACTTCTGCCAGGTGGTGCTTCATTCTAAGTTTGAAGTCTGGCATTTCTACTTGTTAAATGTCATCCCATTAATCATGGCTTAATGCTAGAATTGATCTGGATCTCTCTGCAGGGCCTCCTGTCCTCAGAGTTTACACCACCTCCCAGTTCAGTATTGATATTTCAAAATTTACAGTGAAAAGCAATTTGGGTCTTGTTGAATTAAGTCAAATTTGGATGCTTATTTCCAGAGCCCAGCAGTTGTGATTTGTAGTAATTCAGTGAACTGGATTTTCAGGCACTGGACTGAACTGTTTATAACTCAGATAACTGAACACTGGGTGTTTGATAGCACAGCTAGTTCAGCTAACCTGGCCTTGAGGTTGTGTCTCCTGAGTCTGCTCACTGAGTGAGAGAAGGATACAGGAGCATCCAGGGCTGGTTTGCAGGAGTGGTTGGGTGTTCCTGCTGCATCCCCACCAGGTCAGTGCCTGCTTAAGCCAGTGTGAAGTGCCATTCCTCTAACCTTTTTTCCTTTTTTATGTGTGATTTTGGCAACTGAGCTAAGGGCAGGGTTTAAGTAACAGCTTGAGTTAATGACAGATGGGAGCAGACTGAAGAGCCAATTCATGGGCAGCATTATAACAAGAAGCTTTGCTAAAGGATGGATTGATAATGTGCCCATCACTTTCTAGGGTTTTAAGCAAGTRTTGATTAATGTTTTCTATCTGCTAATATTAAAGCCATGTATTCACTTAGATTATGCTCATTTACCAACAAACTGTATTTTTCATTTTTGCCTCATGTGCTGAGGAATACTTTCAAGATTAGTTTAAGAATAAATCATGACCCTTGCCTCTGGTTAGTATGCCAATGACAAGCAGCATTATTAATCCTATTAATTACATACTGTTTGCTGGCACCTACACTCCCATCACTCAGTCATTTTGCTTTTTGCAGTGCTCTCCTATTGAAGTCCTTGAGGCTACACACATAAAAGTGTGTCTGTTGCATGATTGAAGCCTTAAATATTCTTACATTCCTATTTGTTATTTATGTACTATTGCAAACAGACATGCCCACCCCTTTTTTCCCCATCATATTGCATATGTATTTTCAAATGTACCTTTCAAATCACAGTAAAGCATTTTTTAAGAAAGAGAAAAATAGGAAGTGCCTGTTATCAATGTTATGAACTTATTTTCATCTTTCATTTGGTCTGGGATGTCTGGAGATAAGTCTTAAATGTGCAATATGGTCTAATAGGGGGTTTGGTGCAGGTTTTTGGGGGAGTGYTGTGGGGTTTTTTTAGGTGTTTATTTTCCCTAACCTCTTCCCAGGCATTTGCAATGACGAACCAAATTCTGGTGGAGAAGTCAGTTGTTGGCTGGAAGGAGATAGAGTATGAAGTTGTGAGAGATGCTGCTGATAACTGTATTGCTGTCTGCAACATGGAAAACATTGATGCTATGGGAGTCCACACAGGTAGGCTTGGGCAAAGGCTGGCTCAGAGACTTTTTATATGCAGTGCTGTTCTGCCTGGTGTTATTGACTGAGCTTTGGGATTGATAAAGTGGGCTAGAAAAATACTGCTCAGGTCCTGAATACAGCCGGGTAGAGCATGAAACAAACTAAACCTACACCTGTGATTGTGTTTTGCATAAGATTCCCTAGCCTGTCTCCAACTCTGGGCTTCTGACTATCTGTGCTTTTCATCAGCTGTGCATGCACAAGTGGTAATCTCTGGTAATGTCATTATTGGTAGTGGGTTAGCAAAGACAGTGACTTGTGTGGCCACAATTTATTCTCATTTTCCTTCTCTGCTACCTTGTGACAAACAGGAGACTCTGTTGTGGTGGCTCCAAGCCAGACACTCAATAATGAGGAGTTTCAGATGCTGAGGGATCGTGCCATCAAAGTTGTCCGACATTTGGGCATTGTGGGAGAGTGTAACATCCAGTTTGCTCTGCATCCAACTTCCCTGGAGTACTACATCATTGAAGTTAATGCCAGACTCTCCAGAAGTTCAGCTTTGGCCTCCAAGGCAACAGGGTAAGATTATTTAAAAAAACCCAAAATGTTCCAGAACAAACATATGAATAAGAGAAAAATTGAGGAGAGCGTAACAGAAAGAGAGAAGAAGGGATTTGGATCAGTGTATTATTTAAATAAGTAGGTGACAGCAACAAGGAAAAAGAGCTGCAGCATCTGCCTTCCATGTAGTTAAAACATAGAGTTGTAGCCACATTTTCATCAAGGAAGACTGAAGTTGGCTGTTAGAGAGAACTCTGGAGCAGTCAGGTCAGTAAGGTACAGATTTCTGCATGGGAAGCTTCTAAGAACAGCTCTTGTCAGCATCTGTTAGGTTTGACCCTTGGAGAGCTGGTCCTGCTGGGAGATGGAGGGTGGGGTTAGTGAGCCCTCCAGGTCATTCCAGCCTGCTGATGCTGTTACTACAAATGGAGAAGCTCCCAGGAGACACGTGTGTGGGAGCCTAATCCTTGCAAAGCACATCCACTGCATCCATATGTTGGCTGCAAATCATCTCTGGGACCCAGAGGGCAGAGTTATTAATGAGCTGTCTGTCAGATTGATGCAAATGGCATTGCTAGCTGCCTTTGTTTTGTTGGCTAATCATAAACTAATCAAGATAAGGATGGTCAAAGCAGGCTGTTTAAAAATTGGCTTCTTAATTGCACTTTGCAGATGCTGTTGGGAGGCACAAATTAATCTCTAATTTGCAGTTCTCAACAGCTCTTATGGTTATTTAAGACCCATAGCAGGCTAGAGATAAACCACGTTGTTGGACAGTGGGCGTTTGATTGTTTTCTTTCTCGATGACAGACTTGCAGCTAAACATCTGTTAGAGTGGGCTCACAGTGGATGTGACAGCTACTGAAAGGGGTGGCATGGTGGATAAAAAGCAAGTCCCAGATCTAGGGAGGTAGTTCTGCAATGTGTTAAGGTAGGAGGCTGAGTGGGTCCTGCTGTGCTTGAGCACAGGAGCCTTCCCTTGTGTTGAGGAGGGACGATCACCTCACATCTGTTTAACTGAATCCACTCCTGGGATTTGCCAATGCAAAGTTCTTTYCACTCTACTGTTCTCTGCTTCTCCTCTCTGACAGGTATCCACTAGCATTCATTGCTGCCAAAATTGCCTTGGGGATTCCCTTGCCAGAAATCAAGAATGTGGTGACAGGAAAAACCTCTGCTTGCTTTGAGCCCAGCCTGGATTACGTTGTGACCAAGATACCCCGCTGGGATCTGGACCGTTTCCAGCACACTTCCAACCGCATCGGGAGCTCCATGAAGAGTGTGGGAGAGGCAGGTGTCACACTCTCACCTCCCATTCCACCACTGGGGAAAGCCGTTTCTCTTTCTTGGAAACCCCCAGAGTGTCTGTCTTCAAGGACCTAATGAATTGGAGGATATATGTTAAGATCAAATGATTTTCACCCAGTACTACAATTAATGGAAATTAGTTAGGGCTGTGTAATGTTGGATATCACAGTATGGTTTGACTCTGAAAGGAAGAGATCACTATGGATCACCTGGGGTTAACTTCATTCCTAACACTCTCTCTAGGGCTCTGGGAGTTATTTTTTTTAGTTTGAGGTTCTGTAGTGSTGGTTAATTACAGTACAATTTCAGGAGTAGTAGTGTGTTAAGATTTTCAGTGGTGCCCATGAGCCACAGCTTTCAGTTCTTCCCGAGTTATTTGTCCTCTGTGTTAAAACCRTGGGCTAGATCTCAGCCTTGAAATCCAAACACAAATTGTCATCTTGCTCTCAAGTTTTGCCTTCTTTTACAGATTAAGTCTTTTACATTAGATTTTAAGATGTCTGGACAGTAACGGTATTTTCAGACCATGTTTTAAGAAGGGGGGAATGAGACAAAATAATTTAAATTACCCATTTCATAAGTTAATTACATATCAGCTACCAAAGAAAAATAATTGTGTATTTTTTCAGTTGTCTTTTCAAATAGTTGTTTTATTAAATTATTTTGACACGCAAGATGTTCTTCATATCATTGTTGTCATTGAACAAGAAGCCTTCATCAGAACTGGAAAAATTAATTTGATCTTCCATTGGCAGGTTTGGCTTTTAATGGTAATGAGGTGGGTTTTTTGTTTTCAGTGAGATGATATTAACCCTCTCTGCTTACGGGTTTTGGGGCTGTTCTGTAGAACTGGAGTTCCTAAATACAGTTGCACCATCAGCTGTGGAACTTCCTGGCCATGTACATTTGCAGAAGGAGATGTTGAGTCTTTCCAGTGTTCATTTGTCACAGAAGAGCCTGAATCTGTGTCCTTTTCCAGGCAGGACAGAGATACAGGGAGAGTCAGTGCTCTAACAGGGCAGGTGAGCTGAAGCAGGGATGGAGAAGCCCAAGGGATGCAATTTGCAGCTGGTGGGGAAACTGAGCAAGAATGTTAATCTGCAGGACCTGTGGGTAGGAGATGGAGTCTTTGAAGCACAGAGTTTCTTGCCACTGTGTCTCTATTAGTATGGAGCAGTCATCTCCCCAGGCCTGAACTTGAAGGCAGATTGCAGCACCTACTGCATTTTTATTAATTGAACAGTCTGGCCTGGCCTTTTCTGAGCTCTGTTGTGCTGGGCAGTGGGCCTGGAGCTGTGAGAAAAGAGAAAGCAATGTTATTTTTTCTTTAGACATTTTTCAGCATTGTGTTTGAGAAGATTTTTATGCTGTTRAGGTCTCACTGCACTGGGAAATAAAAATGTAAAAGTTTGAGAAAGAACTCTGTTACCTCACAGATTTCTAGACAGAAAGGTGTGTTTTCTTATTAGATATGTTGTCAAGACTGAAGGAGGGAAACTCCTTCAGTGCTGCTATGCCAAGAAGGAGTAATCATTTAACAGAACCCTCACAGGGGAGAGTTACTGTTAAATGTAATTTAAAGGAAGCAGGAGAAGGTTTYTCCTGAACCTTAAAATTCACACTGTGAATTTCTATCTCTAACAGGCTGTTAAACAGAAATATTCTTTTATATTACTGTGCCCATGCTGCTGCATAATGTTTCCCTCTACCAGAGTGCTTCCCTTAAAGCAGTTTACAGAGGAGAGCAGCATTCTCCTGTGTGTTACAGAAAGGGAAATGGAAACCAAAACTGCAGTCCACCAAAACCAAAAAACCAACCACTCACTTGTCTGGAACTCCCCATTGATACCATGAGCAGAGTCAGATCTAGAAGTGGAGCCACCAAGGCTCAGACAGCAGGACTATCCTAGGGAGGAGTCCCAAGGCTGCCATCTGTGTGTGTGCTTGTCTTTATGGCTGGAATTCTCCCCACCCTGCTGCTCAGGGCACAGCCAGGCTTGGCTCACTGGGGCTCATGTGGATGTGTTCTCCCTTTCAGGTCATGGCYATCGGCCGCACGTTCGAGGAGAGCTTCCAAAAGGCCCTGAGGATGTGCCACCCCTCAGTGGATGGCTTTGTTTCACAGCTGCCTATGAACAAAGCCTGGCCAGCCACTGTGGATCTCCTGAAGGAGCTCTCTGAGCCATCCAGCACACGGATATATGCAATAGCCAAGGTAACAGAAGATAGAAAGACCTTGACCTACTGTCTTGGTTTGAAAAGACAGGTGTCTGCTAAAGAAGGTAGGAGCCTCCCTTGAAATGGAAAATGTAAACACTTTCCCTCTGAATTGTTATAATTTTGAAATTAAGGGGCTCTCAGGCAAAGATATGGCAATAGGAATAACAGGTATTTGCTAGGAAAATTAAAAATACAAATGCAATAGTACAAAAAGGAAAAACAAACCATTGACAGAGTCAGAACAGGAGCTGACCCCCTGTGTATCAGGGTGGTGGCACAGTCCCATCCCATGGTGGCTCAGCCCTCCTGCAGTGCCAGCTGTGATTCTGCTGGAGCAGGGACCCTGCACAAGGGGGAGTTTTCCTCTGCAGCTCCAGGGGGGGTGTAGATGGGCCTGGTGTTCCTCTGGGAATGCAGTGGAGAAGAAAGCTGCTCCTCTGGGAATGCAGTGGAGAAGAAAACTGCTCTTCTGGGAATGCAGTGGGCAAAGGCTGCTGTGCTGTTCCAAATGTCAGATTGAATCCAGGTAGGAATGCTTGGCTCCTCCCCTGGGCAGAGCATCTCCCAGTGGGATGATGGAATTTTATCAGCCATGCAGGGACACTCAGTGGCCATGGACAGCAGAGATCTCCTGGAGGGAGGATTGGCTGTGGGAGAGATAAAGAAAACTGCCCAAACAACAGAAGAGAACTGCCCCACCTCTGACAGATGGGAAATAGAATACACACCCCAACTAAAATCTTTCAACCTAAGAGACCTACATCCCTTGAATTTGAGCTACAGGATTGGGCCAACTGAGATGACAAAGGCTGAGTGTTCTTCATTCTCTTGCTTCTTTCTGTCATGGTCACTGGGAGCACTTTGAGTAGGATTCTTGCTTTTGCTTTCTGCATCTTCCCTGGCCAGGCAATGTGCTTGCCTTTTGATGGTACAATCTTATCCTGTGCTCACTGCATTCAGCATYAGGTGCATTCTGGTGTCCTGTTACTTTAGTTTGTACTGGGTGCTGGTGGACTCCTGTATTACTTTCTTCTCCTATGAGATTAAATCTGTCTGCTAAACATTGGCTAGTATTCAGCCCTGATTTATACCAGTGTAAGTGCCAAAATAGGTCAGTTTTGCAGATTACAAAGGAATAAATGAAGATCCTTTTGAGAACTGAAACCAAGGATGCTAAAGAATGGCAAACTGCAGTGTGTGACAGCACTATCTACTTGCAATGRTTGCATTGGTATGGGCTTGAAACTAAAAGAAAACAATACAAAACTGTATGTTAAATTTCACAGACAAGAAATCCCCTGCTCTTCAAAACCAGCTTAGCTTCCTGTAGCATTCCTTTGACCCCTCTCCTGTCACACAGGTCAAATCCCTTCAGCCTTGAAGGTGCCTGTATAACAGGGAGTGTTRTTCTAAGGGAACTTGGGTGCAAATTTATTTCTTCCTCCATCTTCTCAGTGTTTGCCTGTGTATATCATGTGGTAAATGTGGGGTTAGTTACTTTAGAAGGTAGGTGCAATTTCCCACTTTGGTTTTGCTGCAGGTAACATGTCTATCTGTCCATACCCTCTATGGTTTTACAGCTCCTGCTTTCCTGGATGGCTTTATTTATTTATTTATTATTTTTTTTAAGATTGCAAACGTTCCTGGCAGGGAATGCCCAATTACTCTTTTCTTTGTGCCCCTGACTTTGTGTGGTGGAGTCTTTAAGCCCTTTGTGCTCATGTGTGGGTACATCTTGATAYACCTCCACATGAGTGAGGAGCTGAGCCTGTGCTGTGTTAGTTAAAAGGTTTTCACATAGCTGTTCCTCTTATAAATGGCCTGAAGAAAAATCAGAAAGTGTTTTATAAATGTGTGGCTTGTCCAGCTGTTCCCTCTTGTTTTTCAAGCTGGGAAGTGCATGTCTTCATCCTTCAGCAGCTGTGTTTGGTCTTTATTACAGCCTTTTTCTTGTGACTGAGAGAAAAATCTTACTTCTTGAGTGGTTCAGAGAGATTTTATGAAAGATTWAAATTAGACTCATGTTAACACAGGGCATCTGGGGAGATGAAGGTGAGCTTGGGTCCCACTGAACACTGGGTGTTCCCAGCTGCTGGTATTTTCACTGGGATCTGTTGGAAAAGCAAGAGAAACCTCTTAGTCCCTCCTTATRAAGAGTTGCCTCTACCCAACACAAATTCATCCCCATTAATAAGTGAGGCAAGCAGTACAAGTAAGAGGTGCTTCTGGCACCTGGGGCTGTCTGCATGGAAATCCCTTCCCAGCTTGTTGACCTTTAAAAACCAACAGTAAGTCCCCATTACCCATCAGCTCCATTTGAAACAGGATGGACCTTTGTTATATTTTATATGTTTTCTCCTCTCCTCCCCACTAGTCAGCCCTCCAAGGCTTTGTACTTTTTTTTACTTTTTCTCTCTCCTTTGCCTGTTGGATGATGACAGCAAGTGTTCAGGTGCAAGGAGAGGGAGTTCAGCTGCCATTCAGAGCTATTGCTGCTGTAATGGGGCTCCCTGTTGTCATGTAAAAGAAGGCACAGGAGAGAGGCTGACATAGATGAGACTTGTTCCTTGGCTAGAGTGGGAGTGCTGCARGGGTGGAACAGCCTGATGAGCAGGGATGCTCAGGTTGTGTCAGGTGTTTKCTGCTGCTCTTAAGTTTGTGTACAAGTGGCCTCAGAAGGCTTGGGCTGTGGAGTTGGTGCATGCTCTGTTTCACACCAGGGCCCTGGTCTCCAAACTGTCCACACTACAGATGTGCAGTTTGCACTTGTGTTGCTGTCCACAGGCAGCTAAATAMTTTCTGTGGTGAGGAGCCAGGATAGAACTGAAGCAACAAGGGTGCTGACCCTAGAGGAGGCATAGGCAGCTGAGCTGCCCTTCATTGCTTGGCCTGGAGGCCAGGTTTGCTCCATGGCTCTTGGTGGGAAGGCAGGCCTGTAAAACCCAGTCCCTACTGGATGGGATGCTCTGGAAGTTGAGTGGGGCCCTAAATTCACACTGTCCTGCTGGGTCTCTCCCCTCCTGCTTCCATGGTGTGTTTTGGTGTACTCCTTCATGCAGGTTGGAAGAGAGGAAAGCCATTGGAGTCCAGCCCTCCCTGAGCAAATTCTACACAAATTCTGCCTGGAAACCTGATTTGCCCCTGGAGTGTGGTGATAGGGAGCAAGAAATGTCTRCAAACTCACTCTTCTCTCCAGTCTCCAGATTTATGTAGCAGGGATGAAGATGGTTGGTTTTATCTTCCCCTCCTCTGATGAATGAGTGGAAGGAATAATTTTTTTTCAGTTTCCTTTGACAATCCCTGGGACTTTTTAAATAGTCTCCTAACCAGCTCAAGAGTGTATGGTCATGCTACCTGTGTGTGTAYGTGTGGCTCAGGGACCATTGGCTGAGAATTGGAGATCCTGAAGATGTGCAAGTCTGCATGTGTTTTGTAAAAATAGACAGACCTGAAAGGAAAAAAGGCCTGCTCACATCCCACTAATGTGGCAATGTGACCTCAAGCACTAAAGGATCAGGATGGGAAGGACTCCTTACCAYTTGCCTCATTCCAATAGTGTACTGAAGACTTGGTATGTGCCTGGGTACTCTAAAGGAGCAAAACATGTGTTAGAGGTTTTCCCCACTGCTTGTGAGCAGAAAGGAAATTCCAGTGAGCAGTTGTTACCTCTCAGAACAAGATGATAATTGCAAGAGTTGGCTGGGAATTCTTTAGGAAAGGCAGAAGATGGTGTCAGTGTTTTGCAGGGAGATGCCACCCATCCCTTGTCCACTTCACTCCCTGAAGTGACCCATTTCTCTGAGCTGCCAGAAAGTCTCCTCATTGCTGGAGCACATGGTGATGGCACCAACATTGTCTCCAAGTTTTGTAACTTGGGGAAATAATGCTGGGGTGCAGTGGACCAAGCTTATTCCTGGATTAATTCTGGGATTWTCTTCAATGGCATTGCTCTGGCTTTGTTCCAGGGATGCTGCCCTACAAGAAAACAATTAAGCATGGTAAGAAATTAATGAGCCTGATTACTTTAGCTCAGCAAAGATACCGTGCTGGCATTATCATTATGGTTGATTATAGTTGCTTTGTCAGGAGAGTTGTAACTGTACACCACTGGTGAGACCCAAGAAATTGCATYGATAGAAAATACATCATATTGAGGGCTCTCTGAGGTGCTGGGGTTTTTTAATATTACAATGGTTTGTAACCTATTGTCTTATGAATAATATCTCTGTGGGGTTCTTTTTYACCGCATAGCTTTAAATAATTGATTTTTAAAAACCCCATCAATAACCCCAGCAAGAAAGAGGGACATTGRAATGGTCTTGGCATTATCTTGAGGTAGAGTGAGAGAAGCTAGAGCTGTGCTGTAGCTGCAAGCATCACCCAGGACCTGACTTTGCCTTGCTTCAGAGGTAATGCAAGGCCACATGCTTTGATTCAGCCCYGTATTTCAAGGCTATATCAAGATTTATGATCCAAAGCAAAATTTCCTTCACAGCTGAGAATCCAGAGCTTCTTGTTTTACATTTGCAGCAAGGAGGTTGGCAGTGGGCCTGAGATTTAGGCAACTTGAGTGGTAAGAGGTGTGCAGATGGAGGGTTGGTCACTGCAGCCTGAATGGCTCCCTGTGGTTAGCTGAGCATGTTCTCAGTGCCAYCCAGCCTAGGTGCCATCAGCTTGTCTGGCTGCTGGCTCTGTGGAAAGCAAATTACCTCTCTCACTGAAACAGAAGCAGCTTTTGGAACCAGAGCACAGGGAGAAGTGACTGGTGCCTCCACCAGAAGTGGCTGGTGCCCTGCACTCCTCATGGGGCACAGTTTCTGTTGCTGYAGGAGACAGGAGGTAGATGGACATTTGATTTGTACAGCTTGATCTACATAATTTTTTTTCCTTCTGCTAGCTGTTTGCAGACTAGATGTGTATCTGTGCAGTGTGTTAAAGGGGCTGTCTGGTGCTGTCCTGTTTTTGGCAGGCCTTGGAGGATGAGGTCCCYGTGGATGTCATTCACCAGCTCACAGCCATTGACAAGTGGTTCCTGTACAAGATGCGCAGCATTGCCAACATGGAGAAGATCCTCAAGGARGAGAACAGGTAAAAAAGCCTTGTCCTAGGACACAACAGTTCTTCTGGGAATCCTGCTCAGAAACCTATGGTAAGCACAGATGCAGTCAATGCTGAGAAGTTTATTCAAGTGCTTGGAATAAACGGTGTTGTCTTAGAATGCAGTTCATTGTCTCAGTTGGCAGAAATTTTGGAGCGCACTCTTTTTGGTAAAATAGCTCCTTGGATTATGGAAGTTGTGGTTTATTATGGAAAATCCTCAGTATCTCTGAGACTAAAGACTGGGAATGTGGATGGCCTGCAATGAGTAACTCATGTACCTAGGACAGAGTTACCTTTCAAGCTCAACACTGAACTCRTCCTGACTTACTGCACCTGAGGGTCGCATACAATGCATTTTATTTCCAGCCTGGACTATTGATTTTTAAGCTTTCCTGCTTTGCTATGATCATGCAGCATGTGTGAGAATTGCTTTTGTACCACCCTTTCAAACACCTATGGTTCCAGACCTATTTAAATATAAATCTTCTTCCTTCAAGAAAAATGACCATATAAAATCCAACAGAAAAGATAGCAGTAAATTAAAGGAGTGGGCTATATTTCAGTTCAGACTCYTGCTGACTTGAGCTTTCCCTTCATGTTTTACGAGGCTGGGAGAGCCTCCTTGCTGAGTTATTGGCAGAGTACTGTTGGCTTTTGTGCCTCGGGTACCCGTTGTGCTCACTGGTGTCACCACACGATGGCACTGGGAGCGCAGCGCAGGCAGCGAGCTCTGAGCCGCTCCTCGCTTCACCTGCGACATCTCTGCCTTTAATTGAGCAGCTCTTGCCCTCCCTTGCACCCGGAACAAGCGGCATCTGGAGCCAAACAAAAATAAATGTGGAGAGAGAGGTGGAAGAGAAGGAGTAACTTGATTATTTGCAGAAATCTGTTGCTCGGCTGCACAAGTTTTTGTCCTCTAACATCTATGTCACATGGCATTTGTATCTGGCCTTTTAAACATGYATGTGCAGCTCCTGAGGGGAAAAAGCCAACATATCCACGATCAGTTTGTCACTGTTGGASTGGCATGCTCTGGAATGAGGCCCCAGAGGTTGGCTGCATCCTCAGCTGCTCTAAATCCACATTTATATACATATTTATAGATATAGATAAATATTATATATTTATATAGAAATCCTCTACAGAGGCTAATCTTCCTGAACCCTCCTATATCCCTGAGCTTGCTTTCCCTTCCTCTGCAATGGGTGGCAAGTGATTGTATGACCAATGGGCAGTAGGTGGTACCAACCTACACAGTTTTACATCCTTGTGGTGCCCAGGCTGTACAGGCAGCCTGCTACAGAGAGCCCTTGCACAGTGTCCAGCCTTGCATTTGTATCAGACACAAGCAATGTTGTGTCCCTTGGAAGTGGATTCTTGCAATTCAAATCAGATTGTGGGTGGTATCATAGAATCACAGAATGGTTTGGGTTGGAAGGGTCCTTAAAGGTCATCTAGTTCTAACACCTTCCACTACACCAGGCTGCTCCAAGCCATGTGCAGCCTGGTCTTGGGCACTTACTGGGATCCAGGGGCAGCCACATCTTCACTGGGCAACAATGCCTGGGCCTCCCCACCCTCATAGGGAAGATTTTTTTTGTAATAGCTAATCTAAATCTTCTCTCTGTCAGTGTGAACCTGTTCCCCCTCATCCTGTTTTTTGTCCTAAAACCATGAGCCAGACATAGGGTGATAAAAGGGGTTATCTTTATAGGGATCCTTAGGTGCACAATTCCCCACGTGGAAAACACCAAAGATGCACACATAGCATAATACATATAYGTATTTTAAAATAGGTTTTGCAAATTAGCATACTTGACAAGAATCCCTAATTAGAGACATAAGTAGTGAGGTTATTCCCCCCTGGCTCAACCCTCTTTGAATTCCCCCTCTCTTAGATAGGAACTAAACTTTGKTTGTGAAAATGTGTCTCAGAGATAGATTCTCTGGCAAAGCCATGGTTGAAACTAATCTTGGACCYGCAGCTTGGAGCTGCTGAGGAATTTATTGTCTTACTGTCTAATAGAGTAGGTAAAACACTAGTTACAAATACTATGATAGGCTACAGATCTGCAAATAAATATGTGAAGAATATAGATAATATATAAAAGAAAAAAAGGCAAAAATCAATTTGGCATCACTGTCACTCCATGCTCTTTAAAATAGTCTATCTCTATCTTTCTTGTTGGCTCCCYTCAGGTGTTGGAAGGCTGCAGTTAGGTCACCCTGAATCCTTTTCCAGGCTGAACATATAAATTCTCTTACCCTCATTCACTTACCAGTGCAGATTTTCACTCCACTATCAGTGCATTATTTTTTCACTCCACTAGAATTGCTCACACTTTTGCAAGAAACCTGTCTTACCTCCCAGCCAGCACAGGAGGGAGGGGATGGACTGTCCAGCTGCATTACATTGAAGGCACAAAGGCAAAGAGCCAGGGAAAAACACTTGGGACTTGAACTAAGAGGCCAGTCCAGTGAGGCACATCAGGAACCAGATCTCTGCCATGGCCAGGGGAAAGCTAATTGAGTGATGCAGATGAGACTTGGCACACATGTGCTGCAGCCAGCTGTTTCCAGTCCCCAGCATGCCTGGCATGAGTTCTACCTGTGCTACAGAATAATTTCCCGTTGAAAAGAATAAGGGGTGATGCCATCACAGCTTTAAATCTTTCTGTTAGAGTACAGTTCCCAGAAGCAGAAGTAGTTGCCCTGTTCCTGGGCATTGTTGCTGGTTACAGGCTGTTTGGATGGATCCACCCCTTCCTTTCTGTCTCTCTGTTGGTCTGGGGGTTCTTTGCAGTGAGGTTTTGGATGCAGTTGGAGTAACAAAAGTCTTGATTTGGCCCCTGCAGAGCTGTTGTAGAGACTGGTAACAAGGAGCTGGCCTCTGCCAAGAGGAAATTAAGAGCTAGGACAAGTGGGTGAGACACACAGATGGGGAAGGGGGATCAGAGGCAGGTGAAGGCCTTTGAGAGCAGTTCAGGAAGCAGCTCTCRCACACCACGTGTTGCCTTGCATCCTCACCACATGCAGGGGTTCAGAGGTGAGGAGAAAATCTCACTGATCCATGCAATGGATCTGCTTAAACCTGGGAGATCTGTGGGATCAYGCAGTGCTGAGGGAAAAACTTCTGCCCTATAAATGTTTCAAACATAAATTAATAGAGGCAAAAGAATTGTCTCTGTGGTATAGAGGTGAGGACAGCCATTTSCAGGCACAGTAGGGACAGGGAAGAGCACCCTCTGCCCCATTTACCTTTGTCCCATTGAACTTTTTTCTAAAGAAGCCTGAGCCTAGTGCTGGGTGGGACTGCATAGCTCTGTCATGCTGCAGCAGTGGTTCCATTTCTGCCTCTGGGCCCTCTAGAATGGAGAAGGAGTTGTTTCAGATATGTGATGTGGCTGCAGGAAAGCAAATGGCCTGCGTTGAACTGGGAAAAGAAAGCCATTTTGAGTGTACTTGTGAGAATAACAAGTAATATCACAGACATGTCAAACAT
The DNA here is from genome assembly GCA_014549065.1 of Cardinalis cardinalis. Taxonomy (NCBI): domain Eukaryota; kingdom Metazoa; phylum Chordata; class Aves; order Passeriformes; family Cardinalidae; genus Cardinalis; species Cardinalis cardinalis. The sequence goes on along the minus strand of JACDOX010000087.1, from coordinate 1,134,231 downwards.
GTGCCTCTGCTGTTTCTCCTGTGACCTTACAAATTTTTTATTTTGGAAGCTTACATGTGAGGGGGTTGTTATTGTCTGACCAATTACCTTTATACCTGAAGTGTAATTTTAACTTCAACCTTCCCTACCATGCACATAAACAAATAAAACCACTTGTGCACACTCACAAGCACCATGCCATGCTGTCAGTGCATTAATAAGTGATGGTGTATGAAGCAGTGGCAGTGCAATAGGATGTGCTATTATCTGGGAATTATTTCTTTAGATTTGGCCTTGCCAGTTTTGTGAGTGAAAAAGGGCCTGGAGAGACCCCACTGGCTTTTCATCACACTGACAGCTCATGAAGGAGGTGGGAGTTTGGACAGACCATGCTCAGCTGTCTGRGACAGCAAGGAGTGAGATGGCACTTTTAGGCCATGGTTATGGACCCAGATCAGATTTGAAGCAGGGTCCAGTGATACCAAGCATCCCCAGGAGGACAGCTGAAACCCAGGCTGAGAAATAACATCTATGGCATACTGGACTAGGCCTAGGTGCAAGGGAAAACCTCTTTTGGAATTTACATCTATTCTTTGACTGTTTGTAGTGAAGATTTATTTGTATGTAGCCATGATTATTTATATTTGTTCCTAATTTTGGGATCCTTGAAAACAGTGGCTGTATGCAAGGAGAATGTACAACAAACATGATTAAATAGAGGTAAAGAGGTAGGCAGTCGTGGTGAAAACATCACTTAGGCYCAAGTGATATGGGGACAAAAGCCTTGTTGAAAATCAATAGGACTTGTGTTCCTAAGTCACTTAGGTATCTCTGTAGCAATGGAACCTGCAATTAATTGTATTTGCCAATACTTGAGATCTCCTAGGGATGGGGGAAAGGTAGAGGAAGTGGGGTCATGTTGGTCATGTTTACTGCTGGAGAACATCCAAGTAAAACCCAGGAAAGCCATCTTGCAGCAGACAGAAGTGTGAGTATACTGCCCAAAGAGGAACATTTCAATATTGATTAAAGGCTGTARAGTAGAGTTCAATTGAGGAAAGAGGAGCATTATAAACCACCATTGTGAAGAGCAAAGCACAGAGATGGTGAGCTTGACCAAAGTCTCAAAGACAGTCTGGCAGTGCAGTGGCTTGAACTCTGTCCCCTTAAATCTCAACTCTTCAAATTAACCTTAATGGAAACAGCAAATAATCTTTTTGGCAGACACTGAACTAGCCAGCCTGCTAACAGGGGGAGGTGATGGCAGTAATAATATATTGATAATTTTGTGCTTTGAAGGAAAATATGTCCTTGCTCTGGGGGTGTTGTGAGAAAACACCTCCTGGCCTGTTGTGTGCTTGAAAGGAGTAAGTGCAGTCCTGACTATCACTAACCCAAAAAGACTTGGGTTAATAAAGGGGAAAGACAAAAGTGGGAGGCTGCAGACCCTCTTTAGCCCAGCCTTTGTGACTGGGTGCTCTGCTCAGTAACCCATGGGAGAAGTTTATTGCAAAGGCCTTTTGGGAGCCCATGTCCCTGGGCACCTGCAAAGTGTGCTTTGAAAGCTGTTTGTTGGAAGCATGACTGTGCTGGAGTAGGCACAGAAATGCAGGAGCTGGAATGAAAACCTGGCACCTGCAGGTGAGCTGGGAAGCACTGCAGGGAGGGAAACTCAGGCCATCAATGACCTGGGCTCTTCAACAGGGCCTGCTGCAGCCCCACTTTTCTCAGCAGCAGTTTCTGCTGACCCATGTGCTTTGGGGACAGGTCAGAGTGTGGCACACACTCAGGACTTGTGTGAGCATCAAGCAGAGGAGGTGCAGTGGTAGGAAATGAGGCTGTGCTGGTTTATGCAGTTTGAGGAGTTGTCACTGACATGTTTCTAGTGCTCCTCTCTAGCTAACTGGGAAGATTACTTTTGTCTTCTTTGCCAACTGTAGGGCAGGAAAGGCTTGGGAGCAAGTTCAGAATGCAGTACATGAGGATAATAAACTACAAGCAGCTATTCAGCACTGTTGTTTGTGCTTTGTGTGGATCTAACATAAGATACTTTCTATTTGTCTTGTAGAGCCACTGGTAATAATTTCACAGCTATATTTTCTTCTAAAGCATCTGAACATTTGTGAAAATGAAATATGTATGTATTCCTTGATACAGGGGATATCCAGGCACTGCCTTAAAAAGCCATTGGRGAGCCTCTGTAACCAGTATGTGCAAAGTTAGGAGCAGGGCAGTCTGTACTGTGGCATCCCAGCAAAGMCCTCAAAGCTCTCTTTTACCAGGGATGGAAAATAGGCTTTCAGGAAACATCTACAACCCATTTCTTGGCTGTGTTTTGGTATGAGCTGCTGCTTTGGCTCACTTAATCTTGTGAGTGAGTCATTCAGGTCTTAGGGCACAGTGTGAGGCTCATGTTACTTAAATCAAGATGTCCACAATGAGATTTATTACCCCAGGGACCAGAATGTTAAAGGTGCAGAGAGCTGGAGTGACAATTGCTCTGTGAGTGAGATTTGTTGGTTTACAGCTCCTGCTTCCTTAAACACTCCTTTGACATCTTTTTGTCAGTCATCTYGTGAGTTTTGTAGGAGGGTAAAACTGGTAACAATCTGTCTCCTTGAGAAGAGAAGCAGGGTGAGAATTTATATTGTGATCTCATTATTTTAATTGTAACATGCTGAAAATCTTGTAAAACATCAGAAGTAATCAAGGAAACCACTAGGATCCTTCCAGCAGAGCAGGACAGTGAGGAAATGAGAGAGAATATGCTTTTGTACGTAACTCAGCCTGAAATTCAGCAGGTTTTTGAAACCTGCAGGCCTATGACTGCTGAGAAAGGAAGAGCTCTCTCAGGACTGGGTATAATGCATTTTGCTTCCAGCACTTCTTACTTTTGGTCCACTCTGCCTGCTATAGTGAAACTGGGCCTAAAGTTTAGTCYGGGCTTAAATCACTTCAGACTTGGGAGGAGCTGAGGGCAAGACCTGTGGGCTGAGCTGCTCACCTTKGCAGCTCCTCTGTGCATATCCAAGCCACCTTTGTAGCTTCTGAGATGAGGCAGGGAGGAGCCTGTGAGCTCACAGGGCTCATGGTTGACTGGGACACAGCACACAGTCATGTCCCARATGCTCCCAGCTCAGGCTGTGGCTCTCAGCTCACAAAATATTCCTGATCCTTTTGATCCGTATCCATTTACACGGGCCTAAGTAATGTGTGGATGGGCATATACCTGAAAATATACCTGAAAAGAATCAGAGGCTGATTTGGGAGATAAAAAGAGTGTTTCTTCTGCTGGCAGCTTTATTGGTGGGTCAGGTGAAAGCTGGTCRAGTGGAAGAGAGGGCTCTGCTGAAGTGAGCAGAGTCTCCTGATAATTTCAATGCTGTCAGTGTTCCTACAGTCAGTTAATAGATTTCTCCAGGTTCTCTGTGCCAGGTGAAAATTTCCTCATTAAGCAGAATTTATTCCATTTTCTCTTATTGTTTATTGTCAGAGAAGTGAGTGGATGGAGTTCCAAAGATGACAGGGTGGAATTTTAAATTAAAAACAACTACAAATCAACACTGGAAGCTGAAACAGTCACAAGCAAGGTTGGGGAAAGGCTTGTTTTGTTTATAAACTGCAAAATGAGCAGAGAACTACAATTTTTTGAGGAGGTGAACAACCATTTAATAGTCATGGCAATGTGCAAAAGTCTAATTGTCTGGGTTTGAAGCTCTAGAGCTCCTGACTTTCCTTTTGTACAGGCAAATGTTAGGAAGAGGAGCATTATAGAAGTCTGAAATCATGGTCACTTAGTCTTCCCTCATTTCTGAATTGATTCTAAGCCAGTGAGGGGGTTTAATCTTTGGAAGACATTTTGCTCTGTGTAGGAAAAGGGAGTGATGCTCCAGGGGAAAGTGGGAGACAATGATGTAAGACTGGRTCATGTGATTTGGTGTATCCAGGACTGAGAATTTTTGTCTTATCTCTTAGTGCTGGATTTCTGGGGAGCTTGAAGGGTTATTTGCTGTCAAATATTCAAAGAGATCAGCCTGATTCTGCTCTTGCTGGCTTTAGTGTCTCTACCTTGTCTAAARGGCTGTCTCTGAGCAAAGGGGGAATTGCTCCTTAAAAATTGTCAGCCCTTAACCCCTGCATGTCTGTTTTGCTATCTGCAAGATARGCATCACCCTACCATAGTGTTTGCATGTTTCTTTATATTATTTCCATGAAAGTTGAGACAGAAATGCTAAAAATTACCATGATTAGTAAATGGGAATAATTCAGTTATGAAAATGTGTGTCCAGCACATGTAGAGAAGCAGCCTGATTTCCATAGCAGYGCTGAGGATTTGCAATTCTCTGATTCAGCTCCCATTAAACATGATGGACCAATTCTGCTGGTTTCTTCTGTCGTGCTTTAGGAGCAGCATAGGAAAAAGTACATGGAAAAAAATGCATGGTTCCATTTCCCCTCTAGGAACTTGTCTTTTCTCTTTTGCATGCTGGTTTTCCTGTGAAAAACTAGTTACCTTTCTGCATGGATTAGTGAGTGGCCTAACCTAATTTAAGCTGCTAGCCCAAGGCAAATGAATCATGGTGCAAAATAATCACTGCTTTTGTTCTACCATCCCAGCTGGGAGGGAGGGTGACAGTGAATGATATTGTTATAATGAGATACAAGAAATGGAATGAAAACAAGCTGCAAATGAAGGCAATTTGCTGTCTCTGACAGTAATCAAATGACAGCCAGCTATGTGTGTTCCTGAGGCAGAAGGGAGGGAGGGCAAGGGAGTAAACTGCTCAGAAAGAGGCTCATTTTCTTGGGGTCATCAGGTCTACTCACTCATTCTAAGGAGGCTGAGTCCTTAATAGCCAGTGACTGCTAGCATCAGTTTTGAGAGAATTGGTGGAGTTTGCTGTGTTTGCTTCTGTAAAACACACATCTGTGCCTTCAGTGCTGGTGTTCATGATTTGTGCAGGAAGTCCTGCCTCTGAGCTGGGATCAAAAGCAGAATGGGCTGAGGAGGAGTGGAGGAGTTTCTGGTAGAAGTATTGGAGCATGGAAACCATTTTTAATACATTGGGGTGCCACAAAGTGGGTCTTACTTTGGGAAATCCAAAACCTGGGAAGCTCAGSCTGCTGGATTAGGCAATATATGAATAGTATTTATTTTAAAATACCGTTGAGCAAAGGACATAATTCAAAAACTTGGATTTAGGAAAATTGCTTGTTTGTTAATCATTCCATTTTCCTTATTCAGAACTTATTTGCTCGTAAAATATTGATTTATTGGGCAGGAAAGAATGCTCTTGGCAATGAAGGTGTAAAGAAGTAGTACTGATAAAAATACAGGCTTTTAAAARTGTTTTTGCAAAAGCTAAGCTTAGAAAAGGTAGCTTAGAAAGAGAGGGAGGCAGAAACTGTAAGGGTGGAGTCAAAACAAAGTGAGATGAAGAGTAGAAGAGAAAAGAGTAGAGTGGATGAAGAGGGAATGGAGAAGATGAAAAAATTAAGAGCAAAATGGACAGGTAAATGTTGATTTCAGAAATGGCAGAGGGGAAGCAATGTGTTTGAAATAAACAGCAAAACCAGGACTTCTGAAAAGMAAAACCAGGAGAACAAGAATGTATGGAAGTATTGAGAGACCCTGGYTGTAAATATGAAATCAGAAAGGTAYCCCTGCTTTACCTGGTCARTGCCCCCTCTCCATTTGCCTAATGCAAGAAGCAACACTAAGATATGGAAAAGGGTCTATTGAGACTGTTRCAAGAAAAAACCTACCTTGTGTGTGAGCCTCTAAAGGGCATTTCTGCTGCCCATCTCTGAAGYGAGGCGCTTTTTCCAAAGACTGGCCATTTCAGAGGGTAGGCAGAACRTCTTCAACAACAGGAAGAAAACTTGGTTGGGATAAATTGTGTTTCCCAGCTCAGCATGGTGGTCACAGGGTCAGGGCACAGTTATGTCTCTGAATGGCTCCATTCCATCCCAGAGCTTCAGGAATTTCATGCCTCTGAGTGGAGTGGGCAGCTGCAATGAGAGGCAGGAGGTGGGAGCACACACATAATGATTGGTCCTGCCCAGTCTGGTCAGGCCTAGGTTTAAAATTTAGGCTGAGAGGRTGTAAGGGAGATATTAAGTTAAGGTTTGGGCAGTGATTCCTGTCTCAAAAATGCAGGGAAAGGAAATGTTTTATTCCTACTGCTTGCAGTCTGCCCRCAGACTTTACCACAGAGGTGTTGGTGTGGGGCACCAAGGGCAAAAAAGATGCTTTTATGTTGAGTCTTCTTCCTTTYCTTGCCTTCACATGCATGATCCTATAGCAACCCAATAGAGACAGAAGCACTAMTGTATCTTCTAGTTATTGCTGTAAGGTCTCATGCAGAGGTGTTTTTCTTATTTAATCCCAGCAAAACAATTCCAGAGGAGACCCTGAGGAGAGCCAAGCAGATGGGGTTCTCTGACAAGCAGGTTGGGAAGTGCCTGAGGCTGACTGAAGTCCAGTGTCGTGAGCTGAGGCTGAGGAAGGATGTAGTGCCCTGGGTGAAACAGGTATGTGRGCAACATCACTGGGCCTGCTGGGGGCTTCCAAGAGTGGCAGGAGACCTCTGTGTCTTTAGACACCCCTGGTTCTGTTACCATCCTCAGGAGTTTAGGTTTTAATGTGAGGAGAGCACAGTTCATGTAGCTGCTCCTTCTGCACTGCAGGCATCAGTGCAAGGCCATGAACATTCCCAAGGAGACACTCAGAGTATTCTTGTTCAAATTCTTTGTGGCAGAGGGGGAAACACATGTGGCTTCAGGAAAAGGCTGAAAATGCTGGCCCACCATGGTAGGACCATGGAGAGAGAGCATCTCTCTTCTCTCTTGGTAGTAAATTTTTACAGGCGAATACTTTATTGGAAGTGTGCTATTGTTACGGGTTCATTTGCTATTCATTGTGATAGCATGAGTCTAATGAGCTCACCTGGTATTCATGGCAGTGTCACTAGGTGCTGGCTGCTGCATTTAAGGTATGTTGGTATTAAACTGCCACCAGCTGGTTTTCTGTCCTTAAAGATGGTAAAAAAAACCAAACCCAAACTACTGAATATTTCTGAAAGAGTTCCTTTGTATCCTCAGGCCCAGTTCAAGGTGCCAAGTCTTTTTCTGTTCTCCAGCTGCTGTTTTCCTTCTGTGGCTCACCTGGCCACAGAAAAGTGCCTGGTCTTGCACTGTGTTCTCTCAGCTGCATATGGCACTGCAGTGCTGGATTGATTTTTGTGCCAAGGTTCACTTAATAAGGTCATTCCACTTGTGCCTGCCTGTGTGCCTTCAAAGCATATGGAGCCATGAAGTACAAGCCACAGTATTAGCAACAGTAATGAGCAGCAGACACATGGTGCTAATGATGTAAGGTCACATTCTCCATGATTCACAAGGCTTTGGACAGGCAGTGGGGATTCCTGGAAGTGCTTGAAGTTTGGATAGATTTTTAAATGGTATAGCACATAAAAATTCATGTCAAGACTGTTTTCATATTGTTCCCTGTTCAGTATTCTCTGTAGAAATGTTTCAGATGTTCATTCAGGAAACTTCAGCAGTTGCTGGTGACCCAGATGGACTGGGTACCAAGTATAACATGCCATGAGTAGTTGAAACCAATGGTTTGTGAACAGCCTCATGGGCAAAATATTCTTCTGGGGCTCTCTTGTTACTAATTACATAAGAAATTGTTGAAAACTACATAGAAAGGGTGGCTTAAAATCACTCTTGMTTTGTGTACCATTTATTTAGTCTACATATACATTTAAAGTCTACATATACATATAAAGGGTGGTTTAAAATCRCTCTTGCTTTGTGTACCATTTAATTATCAAAGCATGAATTATATTGTAACATAAACACATAGTAATTGTGCTGCCACTCCACAAGRTTCCCAAGTGATATTATGTGTGTGTTTTATTCAGTGTGGGAGTCAGTGTGGGGTCAAGAGTAGAGTCTGAAGATTCCAGACAGCCAAGATATAAAGGACAGAAAACCTGGAGGAATCTTTGTAATCTGCTGAGCAAACCAGAGAAGGAGGGCCTTGGCAGGCAGGGGAGAGTTCCTGGGCTGTGTAGGTGTTTCAGCCAAGAGGTGCAGAGCTAAAACTGCAGCTTAGAAAGAGATGGTAGAGGGTTGTGYTGACTGAACTGAAGGGTCGGGGCAAGGCCAGGCATATGCTGTGTTAACAGCACAGGACACTTCAGGGCACCTCCTTATGAGGAAAGATAGGATGGGAAAATAATAGGAATGAAACRGCAGTAGAAATGGAAAGAGGCAAAAGAAAAGAACCCAAAAATCTGCATGTGGGAATGATCTTGCACTGGTCAAGTCACAATGCCCCTTTGTTTCTTGTGCAGATTGACACCCTGGCAGCAGAGTACCCAGCAGTGACTAATTACCTCTATGTCACCTACAATGGGCAGGTAGGCACCCTCAGAAACAACCACCTCATTGCTGTCTGCTCTGATCTCCTTTCCCTGCTCCATGTWATTTCTGGAAATCTTGCAGATGCCTCGGTCTCCATAGCAATTCTTTTGGATGGTTTTACATAAAATCCTCTTCCAGCAAGCCTGGAACTTTCCCTGGCTCCAATCTTGATCCAGTGCATTTACTGTTAATGCCCCWGTGTTGTTAAGAGCCTGTCATTTATCACCTGTACATGCACAGGGAGGTGCTGGGAATGCAGAAGTCCTATATTCCTTATCTCATCCTAACATTATTTTTATATGAAACTTCACAGGCCCTTAGGCTGCTTGAATAGCCATATTAGAGGTGATGTTTGTCTTCTGGTCTGGGTGCAGTATTGCTAATTCCAGGAGAGCTGCACTTGATCAGATTGGAGCCCTGAAGAATCAGATTATTGGATTTGGGCTGAACCCCAGAAACTGTTTATTCTGAAAAGCACAGAGTTAGGTCCTGTGGAGTACAGGTCCTAATGACTCTTTTGTCTCCCTCCCCAGGAACATGATGTAAAATTTGATGACTGTGGAGTGATGGTGCTGGGCTGTGGACCATACCATATAGGTAAATCTTTCTTAAAACACTGCTCTCCTTGTCCCCTCAAGCCTTCTTCAGTTGTTCTTGTGGTTCTATTGCTCCTCTTTTCATATGGTGAAAAAAACCTCCAGAGCACAGTGCACAGGACATCAATTCCTAACAGAAGGTTTGTATTTTATACTTGGAGATTTCATTTCATGCCTTGGAAAAAAAAAACCAGGAGAGTCTTATTACTTGGTACTTAGTTGTGATTTCCAAGAAATTTTACAGAATTTTKTAATCTCACTTTTTTCACGTGTTGAAGTCTTGAGAACCTCATRCCTTGTATAGAAGTTTGTTGCTCCCATGACTATCTTGTATGTTTACTGCCAGCTCATGATGATATTGTCACTATGCATTTTACAGCTGTAAGCATAGGTGACTGAAAATATTTTGATCTCTACAGCTGCTTTTGTGTAAGCAATTTCTCTGTGTGTTGTTTTTTCTTTCAACCCACTCAGATCATTATACAGAGTAACAGTTTCCTTGTGGCTGTGACTATTGGGTAGACAGCCTGCTGAATTCTCTGTGTGATGACTCTCACTCTTTCTTCCCATGGATCTCTCCAAATAGCTTGCAATTATTGACAAGGAAAAAATTGCTTGTTATTCAGCAATATTTCTGCTCTGCATCTCCCAGAACTGGTGATGGGTTATGAAAGCTGGAATTGAAAACTCCATCCACTTGCTTGGCTTGGATTGGAGAGGTCACATGCTGCACTCCTGTTGCTGTTTGTAGGACRTGTCTTTTTGAACTCTGTTTCCAGCATGAATGTTGAGATGACTGAAATCAGGAGCAACACTCCATGATTAGGCTTATTTTTTATGAATGATTCTGCWGTTCAGCAGGCTGTGTGGCATGGCTAAAAAAAGGAAAGGGATGGTGGTGGTATTTCACAAGTTGATAGAATATATTTGAATACATTTTGCACTGCTTACCTAAAACTCATTGTTTAGAATAGACACGCAGGTCTGTTCTTGGTCTCAGCTGCTCTGCAGCTTTGATTAGATCCATCAAGACCATCTTTGGAAGAGGTTGTAGCTAAATAAAGGCTGCTAGAGGAAACCATTACTTGTAGTTGTAAAATATTATTTTTCCTAAATGCAATAGCCAAGTTGGGGTTTTTTCACTTTTTTTATCCTTTGAAGGCAAGTAAGCAGTGTGCTTTTCCTTCATGCTTTCAGTATTGTAATCAGAATTCAGTGGGATCAACTCAGTGCTCTCTTCCAGSTTAGAAGAGGCTAAATTATTTGGATGGAAGTTAAGCATGAGACATTATTTTTCTTATTTCCTTTTTGAAAGTTGAGTTTTAGGTTAAAAAGAAACAAAACAACCCTTATGAATTTTATTTGAAAATAGCTGCGAATATATTGCATATGAATAATATGTTCACACTTCTGCAARGAAATAAAAATATTTGAGGGAAGTGAGACCATTTCAAAAGCTGTATTCTGCATTTAGAAAGAAAATTATTCAAACCAAAGTGGGACATTTATTGTAAGCTAATATGCCAAATAGAAACATGATGTGAATCAGTGCAGTTACACACTCTTGAACTTCAGTGTTTGCTTTGGCACATCTCTCCTGCACACATGAAGCCTCAGCAATCCTTGCTCTTCACCTGCTTCCAGGAGGGGATCTCCTATCCTGGAAGGGGGTTTGTTTGTCTGTCAGCCCTAAAAGCAGTATAAATATATTTCCACCAGTGGCATGGGCCAGCAGAGTGCTCTGTAAGTTTTAAGGTGTGCACATAGACTCAATGTGATTGAAACGTGGAAGTGAGTTGAAAAAACATACAAGTATTGATGTAGCAATTGTGTCCTGAGGAGCAGTGTCTGGTTATGTTACAGCAGTCATTGCTAGTATTACCATTTATTTTCTGTCTCCCTTCTTCCCATGTTTGGGTATGATCATTACTGGTTGTGCCTGGAATACACTTAACAGCTGTTCAGCTGTTTTCCCAGGTTGTCTCTGAAGCAGTCAGAKGAGGGCTCCAGATGACCATTGTGTTCCTAAGCTGAGGTTTCTTATGCCTATAAAAATACCTGTGTAATGGAAGTGGAATACAAAAACTGAATGAGCATCTGGTGTCCTGTCTTGGAAACATCCAGGTTCAGATTTGATTTTTCTGTGGGGTTTTAACTGAAGCTTAGGYATGTTTTGAGGTACTTGTTTGACTGAAGTGAGGAAAGAACTTATGTGCCTGTCAGAGAGTGACCTGTGCCAGCCATCAGTTTGTGACTAGGTGGTGGAGGCAGCAATTAAGCACAGACTGAATTTCCAACGTATCTTGTCACACAATTAAATATAAAAGTAATATCAGTGCTTAACAATCCTGTAATGACTGAATGCAGCATGATGACGCCAAGGTTTTCTTGTAGACTGTAAGCACAACCATTGAATGATGTTCTTTATGCATMATTCTCTGTTTGTGGTACCTGTTGCAGATGTTTGAGCACAGAAATGTGTGGGGTGGTAGCGATTTGCACAAGTCTTGATTCAAGTGTTCCCTGGAGCCTGCAGCACTGCCCAAGTCCTGAGAGCTACAGCTTGCCCAAGGCCAGGCACCAAGTCCTGGTGCTCACCCAGGCCCCCTCTGGGCCTCTTTCCTTTCAAGATGGTCWCTCAGGGTTTGGGACAGTAGGATGGTCACAGACCATCTTTTCCTTTCAAGATGGTCACTCAGGGTTTGGGACAGTAGGATGTGCTCATCCCACAGTGTTGCCATAGTCCCTGTAGCCTTTAAAGCAAGATCCAAGGATCAGAGAGTGGCTGTAGAAGTGTTGTTCTTCTCATCTGCCTTACCTGGAGTCAGTGTACAGGAATGTCAAACCCACTGAGATGCAATTCTTCTGTTGTTGGTTTAGCTCTTCTGGAAGGTAAAAACCACTTCAGTCTTGTGTTCTTCACACCACATGTGTGCAAATGCTTTGTGCTTCATGGAGTAAGCAGTTCTGTCTTATAATAACAGGAGCTCAGTTTATCCCGCTGGTCAGTTTATCATGGAGTGCATTGGTTGGGAGGCAGCAGTGATTGGGTGGAAAGCAAGAGCATACTGAAGTGTTTATGAGCACAGGATGACAGACATGTTGGAGAGGTCTGTCACTCCTGAGCAGCTGAGCYGACTTACCTGTTGTGCTCGGAGCTTCATGTTTTGTGGATGATTAATTTCCACAGGAGGACAATTACATTTCTGACTCTGAGCTGACAGGAGGCAATGCTGGCTTATTTTTTTTTTTCGTCTTTAAGCTGGAGTGCTGAGAATATCTATTTGTTTTCTTCTCTGCATCCTTCCTTCYCTTGCCCCCTTTTCTGTCTCCTGGCAGGCAGCAGTGTGGAGTTTGATTGGTGTGCTGTCTCCAGTATCCGCACGCTGCGTCAGCTTGGCAACAAGACCGTGGTCGTGAATTGCAACCCAGAGACAGTGAGCACGGATTTTGATGAGTGTGACAGACTGTACTTTGAGGAGCTGTCACTGGAAAGGATCCTGGACATCTACCAAAATGAGGTAAAGAAAATCAGAAGCACTATAAAAAGCCACAAAGCAACCCAAACTTTTCAAAATTCCTGTCACTGGCTTGCCAAGCAGCTGAGGGTGAGGGGAGAGAGCAAAAGCTGTTTGCTTTGGATCCCAGTGTTGCATTTTACACATCACTGATGCTCCTAGCAGGCTGCTCAATAAAGAATGCCAAATAAATATGAAATTATTTTGCAAGATGCCATATTGTGCAATATTTACAAGCAGGCTTAATTTGCTGCACAGACATTTATCGCACAAACTGTTCTGCCCTTGCACTGCTGGGCCTTAACAGTTAAGCACACCCTTGATTGAAGCACAAGTCCTCCACCTGGAGCAGTAGAAGGAGCTTTGTGCATCACACCACATGTGCTGAAGAACTTACAGGCTTGGCTTTGCAGTGCAGTTGGCAAGTGGACGGGGCCCAGCATACAGGCAGGCAGACCAGGGAGGGGCATTGGAATTGCCATCAAACCAGAAAATATTCCAGCTCCTGATCTGGACATTGCACTGGGCCTTCTATCAATTTTCAAGTGTTCAGAAGTGCTGATCTAAGAGATGGAGTATTGCCTTCGTCAGGGCTTCCCTGCAAATACAGGAATGATGCATCTAACTCCAWGTTCTCTGAAGGCTAATTTATTACTTTATTATACTATATTATATTAAAGAATACTATGCTATACTAAAGARTACAGAAAGGATACTTAGAGAATSCTAAAAAGATAATAATGAAAACTTGTGACTCTTTCCAGAGTCTTGACACAGCTTGGCCCTGATTGGCCAAWGGGYGAAAAAAACTCACACCAGAATCCAATGAAAGAATCACCTGTGGGTAAACAATCTCCAAACACATTTCAAAGGAGCAAAACACAGGAGAAGCAAATGAGATAAGAATTGTTTCCCTTTTCTCTGAGGCTTCTCAGCTTCCCAGGAGAAAAATCCTSRGYGAAGGRATTTTTTCAGAGAATGTGAATGCCACAATGGAGGAGTKCCAGACATATTTGATGATGAGGGGATGTATAATGTAAACAGTTGGCCCCAATATTGAAAAATGTTGATTTCTAGG
>JACDOX010000087.1:1032487-1120367 GCA_014549065.1 Cardinalis cardinalis | reverse complement strand
AGCATGAGTTGGCCATTTAACTGCTGAAGCAATTTTGTAGAACTTGCTGAAGAACTTTCCAGAAATGTCTGGAATCTTCTCTAGATCATGTTACACTTGTGATTGTTCTTGACTCTTTTTCCTGGTATTTGAGGATCTGGGCTCATCTCCTTTGTGAATGGATGCAAATTTCTAAAATGGTTTTATAATCTGGCCATGTTTTGATCATTCCCAAGTTTGGAAGCAGGCCACAGCACAGCAGAAATTAAGTCCCAGACTCTAGGCACTGTTCTTCAGCCATTTGCAAAATACTGTCTATGACTCTTTTTAGATTCCATGTTCATACTTTCCTGTTTGTGCAGGTTGTTTTAAATTTTTGTAAAAACAGAGACTACTACTGGAAAATATAGGTTTTTCAAGAGGCCAAAAGACTCTGGTGGTTCTCTGGACTCTTAAAGGCTGATTTTTGGATGCTTTAGAGTTATCCATGAGGCTCAGCCCTAAAAGCAATGAACTCTTGTTTACTTAACAGAACTGAACTTCTGAGTAGGGGCGTGGAGGAAACTGGTGTGACAGTTTGTCAGACAAATAACACTGATGAAATACAACATCTAATTACTGCAGGATCAAAGAGAAGGTAGAGATAGGTGATGAGGGAGCTCRTTTCCACATGGAGTGCTAGTAATTAGCAGGATGGGTAAGAAAAATATGTGCAAAGAATACTGAGTACATATTGAAACTTGCATTATCCTGCTTGTCAGAGCAATGCTTGGCCAGTTTGGTGGGAGACAATGCAGATATCTGGGTCTAAGAGCAGCGTCCTCTCATACCGAGGCTTTGCAGAGGACTTTGATTCTCTGGTACGGGTGTCAAAACAACCAACGTGATATTTGTGCTGGAAGTGTGCAAGCCATCAGAGTCTAAGCCTAAACATCCAAAATCAGTGTTTTTCTGTCTAATAATTCCCAAGGTGAATAGGAAATACAAATAGTAAAACCACTTTTCTTCAGAAGCAACATAAGGTAATGGTATTATTATGCCTGATTTGCAAGTAGGAAAACTGAGGAGTAGATAGGCCTGCACAAAGTAATGCAAAAGAACCTGAGCAGAGGTTCTTTTGCATTACTCTTCAGCTGGGGACAGAGCCCAGACCTCCAGCTAAGTGTAGTCTAAGATACATTATTTGTTATATGTCATTTCTTTAGAAAAATGAGTGAGCCAAATGTTAATGTCCTGTTAACAGAATACTTCCTCAGGCAAATGCAGTTGGAATTCAGCCCCTGGGGAAAAGATCAAATTAAAAATGAATCTGAAAAAGATCAAATTAAAAATGAATCTGATTCTGAGATCCTCCACCAATCCTGTCGGTAGCCATCTCTCCCATCTTCACATACAGAGCATGAACAGTGCCATGATTTCAGCCTGTTCTTTTAACCTCTCCTGGTCATTTGCCTCCTCTGGTGTTYTGATGGACAATGAACTGTTGGAAATAACTGAAAAGTCATGGATGATTGGCAAACTGTATCTAAAACCATCAGCAAACAGTGGACACAGCCCTGAGCCCTTAGTAGAGRTGCTTTTCAGCTCCCTAAACATTGTTAGGATTAGCAGCAGAGCTTGGGCAGCTGTTGAGCCAAGTGAATAGGTGCACTGATTTGTCCCTGCTTTTCTGATCAGATAAATTAGGCTGCATCAAGGAGAGAGTTCACCAACAGCACTGAGACAGCTGCAAGCTGCCCACCAGGAAATGCTCACAGCTCCACACAGCCCTCTCCCAGGCATGTGCTCAGCTGTCCCCCCTCTTTCTCTTCCTTGTGTCCTGTTTAAACCTCCAGGTGACAYTTCCAGCTGCAGTGACTCACCAGAGCCTGAGCTCTGCATAACAGAGCTGTTCATTGGAGGAAAGTTTAATTTACTGCAAGTGTGCAGAGTTAGGTGATAGTCTGTGAGGACAATAATTTAAAAAAATAAATAAAATTCCTTCCCTCAGATTTATTGGCTTTTTGTTTCCAGAGAAGATGTTCCCTTTTTATTTTAATATCTATCTGCTTGAGGGCCTCTACTGATTCTTTTTTCTGTTTTGAAGATTATTCTGAAACAATTCATAAAAGTAAAGGAGGCTCCTAGGTACAATTTTAATGGTCTAATTTGTTTTCAAACTCAGGGAAAAAGAAACCCCAGCTCTATTACTAATGACATAACAGCAAGGTAGTAATAAAAAGAGTGATTTTTGTTATAAAGGAGAAAATAATTCTCTCTAGGCTTCTCTCACTAGATTATGTATTGCATGTATTTTAACGATATCTAATGGCAAAGATGATATTAATTTTCTTTATAATTAAAATATGGCTGATGACAAAGTGATATACAGTGGGGTCCCTTTCTGCCTGCCCACATTTCTCAGTGGAGCAGTCGTGTTCCCTGTCAGGACAGTGGTTGCTCTTTGGGTGGGAACATGCTTTGGGGAACAACAGCAGAATTTTAAAGTAAAGAAGTAAGCAGCAGCTAGATTCAGTTTATGGTTCTTCTTGAGTAAAAATGAGTATATGATTCTTTGCTATCTGCTTGAAAAAGGAATCTCCTCTGTCTCCTTAGGGCTGAAGTCCCTAATTCTATCCCAGCTTTGATGTAGGCAGAATCTGGATTTCRGATGTGCAGGAACTAGAATTGTTTTAAAGGCAGAAGTGAGCAGCAGCTGAGGAGAAGCTGTTAGCTGGGACCCTTCACATTTCACATATGTTAAGGATAGATTAAGATGTTGGTTGACCTTGGAAACAAAGCTACTTTGACTTGTTACCCTCCTTCCAACTGCAAGGAGGGTTTGCTTATTCACACTCTGGTTCTTATCCTTGTGGGATGATAAAGGGCTCAGGGACTAGAGGGAGTTACTCTGGWTTGGATGGGTCTGGAAACACTAAGGCATGGACTTCTCTTCCAAGCTGGAGATGGTGAGCTCTGATGTCATGAGACAACTGCTTTTGGGCACAAACCAGCCCCTGCCCTTTTTCACTGCCTGTCCTAAGCTCTTTCACRTGGTTGCTGTTGGCCAGCAGCATCATGGCATCCCATGAGTGACTGCATAGGAAAAAAGAAAAAAAAAGAAAGGAAAAAAAWAATCATCTTATGCTGTGTATTAGCCTGCTGAGCAAATAACCTTGGGCTAGTAAGTGCTGATTAAATGCCAGCYTGCTGGATCTTTATTATGGTAGGAAATTCCCACATCAAAGCTGAGTAGGGACTGTGGTAGCATTTATCATCTATTTTTGCCCAGTCACTTATAGTCCATTCTGCTCTCAGTTTACAGGTTTGCCACTCCAAATCCCTTTAAATCCCTGATGAAGGAATCTGTCTTCTAGGAAGGCCAGTGAAGCTGACCTTCTTCAGGAAAAACACACTTGTTAATTAAAAGAACGTTGTTCCTCTACCTTTTAGAGCCAAACCATGGATCACTTGCTTTATGTTTCTCATTTGTTAGAAGTAAAAGGTAAAACTTCWAAGTTTTTGTTAGAGTAAAACCATAAAACACATTTGGTTCAAAAGAGCCCTTCACTGGAGCTGTTCTGTGGGCCAGATTGTCCTTTGGGCAAAGTTTCACCATCTTTAATTTGAAAGTAAAGTGCTCTTTGTTGTAGGTACTCTAAGGCCTCTTCTTCTACTGAAAATTTTCACACCTGACTAGATTCTACTTGAAAGCATTAGGGATTCTATGTAAAAAGAAAAAAAGAGCCCATTTTTGCACCTGTGGAAAGGTGTGTGTTAGCAAGCAAGATCACCTGTCTCTTGTTATTTACTGTTTATTATTTTCTCACTTAAAATGCAAAACTGCCCAGTGACAGACATGAAATRCTCCACTGTGGCTGGAGGATGCTGTGCCACCTGTTCTGCCCCTTCTACCTCTGGAATTGGAGTGCTTACAAATAACCTGTGTGGAAATGAACACCCAGGACACTTTGCTGAAATACTTGCTGCCATCCAGGGCTCTGCCAGAAATGAGAAGCTATTCAGGAATAAGGAGCATWAATTAAAACAAAGGGCTAAGTGTGTCCATAGCTTTGCAGACTGTATGATGGGTTGGGCTCTGATTTATGCTCTGCTTGGCTTTGTCACACTCCTTAAAGACTGGCTTCTGGGGCTAGCAAAGGTGGTTTGCTTATTGAGCAGCAGTGCTGGCAGGAAAAAACCCATAAATTCCAGTTGTTTCCCATTGCCTCTCTGCTGGAGGTTACTGCCTTGCATCCCTGGAGTAAAAAAAGATTTTKCATGAATGTCTGCTCCTCTGGAAATCTCTGACCATGAGCATGGTAGAGGCTGTTTTTTCCAAGAGCTAGACTGAAAAAGAAAGCCCTCAGCATCTTGTTTGTTTGTGCTGCTGGTGCAAAGGCCACAGCAAGCAGAGGGGTAGGCTCAGTTCTAKTGCGAGTCCACGTGTGTAGGAGCACATGGGAAGGAAACCTGACCCCACAGGGCAGARTTGGGGTTTGTTGGTGTGCAATGCATGTTCTAGTGCAGTGCCTTACCCCTGGAAAGCAAGGCAATGTGTGTCAGCTCAGTGCTTTGTCCCCACTGGAAAGCAGAAGCATCTAAACCTGACATGCAGACAGAGTAACAGCCTGCGGTTCAAGCAGGACTTGGGGAATCATGGGCTGAGAGGAAAGCTGCAAACTTCTCTGTTTCCCTAGGGAATTGYACCTCCAGTTATTGCTGGGTTTTGWGTGCTRTTGAGGAGGGTGTTTCTGGTTTAGGGAGGATACACACTGCAAATCACACTTTGCAGCCTGGGTGCCTCTGGATCAGCACAATTATGATAAAATCATAGAATGGCTTGAGTTGGAAGGGACCTTAAAGCCCATCTTGTTCCACCTCCCTGCCATGGGCAGGGACACCTTCCACTATCCCAGGCTGCTCCAAGCCGTCCAGCCTGGCCTTGGACACTTCCAGGGATGGGGCAGCCACAGCTTCTCTGGGCAACCTGTGCCAGGGCCTCACTACCCTCAGAGTAAAGAATTTCATCCTAACATCTTGCCTAAATCTCTCCTCTTCCAGTTTTAAACTRTTTATCCTTGTCCTATCACTATCTGCCCATGTAAGCAGTTGCTCTTCTCTTTTTTAGTAAATTCTCTTTAGGCTCTGGAAGACTGCAATAAGACTTCTCCAGCCTGAACAACCCTATGTYTCTCAGCCTGTCTTCACAGGAGAGGTGCTTCMGCTCTCTGATCATCTTTGGGGCCCTRTGATCTGTCTTTGTTCACAGCAACCTGAAAAGGGACATAATCTAAATATTGGATTTTTGTTGTGACAGCTCTTTCTATTGAGATAACTTGGACATGACTGTGCTCCTTTCTGCCTTCCAACAGGGGTGCAGTGGCTGCATTATTTCTGTAGGTGGGCAGATTCCCAACAACCTGGCAGTGCCACTGCACCAGAGTGGAGTGAAGATTCTTGGCACAGATCCTTTAAAGATTGACCAGGCAGAAGATCGTTCCGTGTTCTCAGCTGTCCTGGATGARCTGCACGTGGCCCAGGCTCCCTGGAAGGCAGTGAGCACACTGGTGAGTTGGGATGTGCCCCTGGGAAATGCTGAAGCAGCTGGGGGTTGGGATGTACAGCTGCTCATCTTGATGCATTTCAAGATTTTGAAGGCATTAGACAGTTTTTTACTGCCCTTGTTGAAGAACTTTTTGATGCCTGGAAAGTGCTGCTGCAGCAGCACTGGCACAGGGTGGAAACTGGAAGGGAAATGTCTTTAAAGCACCTCAACAACCTGTGGTAAATACCCAGCAGGAGTTAGCACCCCTGACAGGCTGGTCTAGGTGTCCTGCTGGGCTTGAGGTCTGTTCTAGCAGGTGGGGATTGCAAAGGAGTAGAGATGTGGTGGCATTGCTCTTTTTGCCCAGTGAAGCTCTGTGGATAGAGGAGGCCTGAAGGTGCCAGCTCTGAAAGTTTCATTCAGTGTAATTTGTGTTACATTCAGTGCAGGCTGCAGCCTCCAACTGCTTTCCCTTCATCTTAATTGCTAGTAAAGTGTAAAGGCAGTTAGAATTGGAATTTTGGAATGACTTTAAAATATTTTCTTGTTCACAGCATGTTTTTTCTCCCTTTCTTTAGAGAGATGCAGTTGAATTTGCAAGGTCTGTGAGTTATCCATGCTTGCTGAGGCCCTCCTATGTTCTGAGGTAAGGCTCAGCTCTCAGAGCTCAGCAATGTGGGGTATGAACTCCAAAAACCTCTCTGAGACAAGGGAGRACAACTTCAGGGGATGTGTGGGAAACTCTGTGCTAGGTGTAAGTGGCATCAAGCTGCCCATGAGACACCTGCTCCAACCAATTAATAAAGCCAATGGAGCCCTGAAGTCCATCAGGCACAGATCAGAGGTAGAACATAATCATAAAAATCTCTGTTCAGCTGTATTACCTCTTGCATATCTCAAGGCCAAAACCACAAACCATCTGGGATATTCTTTCAGGTTCCTGAGACTGTTACCTTTACAATTAAGTCAGAAGATTGTTTGCCACCAGGARAAAGAGAAGGGAACCTGCTGAGGCTGTTTATTGAGATGGGCATCTGTTTTCAGAAAATGACAGTGCATCTTTTGAGTTCAGCCTCTTATTTGCCAAGCTTCTCTGCTTACAGGCATGTTTTATGTCCCTCCACTGTGGCAGCTGCTTCTCATTAAACAGACATTGTACAGAGTCYCTCATTTCCAGCAGCCAGACAGATTTTTTGAGGAGGTTACACCAGCACATGCACACAGCAAACTCACAAGTTCTGAATGATTGCTCTTCTCTCTGAGAAGTTTCTTCATAGCTGGGTGACTCAGCACGGAGAAGCACTTTGCTGGGCACAGTTTACAAGTGAAAATAAATTGGAGGCAGGATCCTTTTCATATGGAAGACACACATATCAAAATGAAGCAGCTCAACATCAGTTTTTGGGGCTGGGGSAACAAGCACARTTTTTATTTTAAAATAAGAAAAGGRGCCCTGAAGGAAATATCCTTTAGAAGCARCTCCTGAATGTGACTTTTCTATCTGGTATCTAAGACTTGCAGTAGGRTTTCAAGCAGAGTTAGAAAACARCTYTCCTGTCAGGAGTAAAGTTGAGTRTAGTTAAGTGYAAGGTAACAACTGCTCCTGATGTCMTTCTTCAGATATTAAGGAACATTTCTTTTAGCYTGTTGTTTCCATCTGTATTAAAGCCATTATAGGCCCCTTCTGTGTTAAGTATTTGCTAATGTGTGTTAGTGTGGGGTAGGGGGACTCCAGGGAGAAAGATGAAACTGGAGGGTGTAAAATTTGAGGAATGAGAGTGTGAAATGCCCTAGTCCTCTGCCTGGCCTCTGTCTGCAGAACAGCAGCAGTCCACAGCTGGATTTCTTCATTCTCTGAGCAGCTATGACCTTTAATATTGGCCAGTTCCCTTGGAAAACCGAATGCCTTTCCCCACCAGTTAGGTACTGTGTACACCAGCTCACATCCTCAGTGGTACTATTGACACAAGTTCATGGATTTCTTGAACTCTATTGATTTACATCAGCCCAAGAGGTAAATATAATCACCTAGGTACCTRTGTCTATTTATCTTAGGATAAAGTGACTGATTTGTGGCATAGATCCTTCTTCCACTTTCCCCCCACAGCCTCTGTGGACTTGCCCAACAAAGCAAARGGGAAGCTGGGCATCAGTGGTAGAAATGGGAAATGTAACATCTTTTTTTTATAAGATTCTTGTCTTTAAAAAGGACTTGAATCATACTCTGGACTCATATTCTCCCAGATGCCCCTCTCTGATAATTCTGGCAGTTACAATGAAAGCAGCTTTCAGATATCTGCTGTACTGTGCCCACTCCCTTAAAGAGTGAGACATTAGGGGAGGAGCACAGTGAAATGGCCAGCAAGGAACAGCCTATTTCATCTGGATTTACACTGTCACAACCWCTGCCAGTGACCCATGCAAGCCTCACTTCAGCTGTCCCTGAGGAGCAATTGGGCTGGAGTGAGCCAAGTGTGAGCTCCTGGGGAAAGCCTGGGCCTTACTGGGGCTGGGTGGCTCAGGAGCCATGTCCCCAGCCTAGGGGCACCTTCAGGGGCTTGCCTCAGGAGGGGCATTTGGCAGCAGTGCTAAGGCTGTGAAAACACAGTTCTTCTTTTATTTCTCCACTGTGGCTCTGGACAAGGATAATGGATAAAATTCTTCCTTTATTTCTCCTGTCTTTGGGAAGGATAATGGAGGGTGATTGGGTACCACCTCTGTCTCTCTTTGAGTCAAGAGCAGGGCAAGTGGCTGGAGTCAGGAGCTCCCTTGGCCAGTCTGCCATGCAGAGGTAGCTGGTAACCTTGTGAGCCCTGTGCCCTGGTGCCTCACATTGATCTCTCCCTAGAATTCACAAGGGAGGCTGAGCTGRGYTCTCTKCTGTTGAGTTTGTGAGGTCCCYRGGAYGAGGTGAGAGATGAGGAATCTGATTCYATGTTCTCAGAAGGATGATTTATTATTTTATGTTATTATATTAGAGAATGCTATACTAAAACTATACTAAAGAAAGAGAAAGGATACAGACAGAAGGCTTAATAAGARTGAGTAATAAAAACTGGTGACTGACTCCTCAGAGTCCAACACAGCTGATGGTGATTGGTCRTTAAGYAAAAACAATTTACATGGAACCAATCAAACATGCACCTGTYGGTAAASCATGTCCAGACCACATTCCAAAGCAGCCAAACTCAGGAGAAGCAATCAGATGTTATTATTTACATTTTTTCTGAGGCTTCTCAGCTTCCCRGGAGAAGAAATCCTGGCAAAGGGATTTTTCAGAAAATATGACAGTGACTCTCTCCTTTCCTATTCTCACAGTGGGTCTGCAATGAATGTAGTATTCACTGAAGAGGAAATGAAGAAGTTCTTAGCAGAAGCCACCAGAGTCTCCCAGGTACCTCTTTGTGCTGCCAGCTCCTTTTGTGTTCCCCTTATTTGTTTCATCTCCACTGTGGTTTCTCTCTCTTTGTTTCCTTATTGTGTCTTCCTCACTCTTTCCCTTCCTTGCTTGGGGAGGAGACAGTTTGACTCCTCAGTTTGTTCCCTAACAGATAATATCAAATATCCTGACCCCACTAGGATGCCTGGATGGAGTAGGAAGAGCTGTTTTACCTGCATGTACATTTCTGACCCGTTAATTATGTAAATAGGTGTTGTCCTCTGAGCTGGGATCTTTCCAGGCTTGCCAGTGGCAGGTTATGCCAACCAGCATAGAAATGGGAGCATCTTTCACTTACTTTCTCAATTGTTTTGCCTGGCTTCTTTGAACAACGCAAGACTTCATGTTGGCATCTCTTCTGAAGGATTTTTCTTCTTTTTTTTTTAATGATCACTGTTCAAAACAGGGCTGTGGCATCATAAGCACTGCTAAAAAAATAGTTAAAAATAAATGAACCAAAGAGGAACTCTCTGAAAATACAACTGGCTGGGGAAGTCAGACATATTGCTGCTTTCTCAGGATCCTTAGGTGGTTAAAGCTTGAACAAGAATTAAACCATGAGGTCTTTAAGTGTATGAGACAAATAGTGCAAGTTTAACTTTTCAGCAAGAAATGGTGGCATGAAAGGGARGTACCTTTCAAAGTAATAATATCCTGAAGGATAGATTAGTGTGGAGGCAAGGAGACCACTTTTTACCATCTCTGACCAAGTTTTAGAGGAGTAGTGCCACTGTTACTTCTATCAGAAGGAATTCTTTCACTATTCTCAGGAGACTATGGGGTCAGCCTGTGGCAGCCAGCAGTTCTGAGCAGTGCTCCCAAAATGCCAAACTCCCCTCTGTGCTTCATCCGAAGCACTCTGCTTTGTGTTTACATCACAAAAGCACAGCAGGCAACAGCCTTAAGCCCCACTCAGTGGGACACATCACTTTTTGGGTGCTGGGTGGCTTTGTGGTGGCCCTAGAGGAGGCTCTAGCCCAGAAAAGATCCCATGTCAGCTTCATTTGTCACAGCTTGGCTGCCTTGGATTGGGCAGTGCTGTCCTTTGGTTCTGAGATGTCTCATCCCTGGTGCAGGAGGCATTTCTGGGAGCTGCATTTCTAGAGTCCAGCCAATACATGACATATTCCTGGGGGAAAGAGAGGGTGTTCCCATGGGATCCTTATGGTATCCAGTTCTACTATACACACAGGGCACTGCTGCTCACTGCAAAATAGACCAGTTGCACGCCAGGAGGTYTTGGGTGCTCTGGTTCTGGTCCTGAAGAGACTTACACTAGATTTACATGCTGGTTTTTCCTTGTGTAGTCAGACTGCCAAGGGAAGAATTTCTTCCTTCATCCAGTGTTGTGTATTGACAAAAACTGTGTTACAGTTGAAGCCAAGCTAGCAAAAAGCAAACCAGAACAAAAATATAGTGTTCTGCTTCTACATTAGGGAGGCTTTTTTAGTCTGGTCAAGGCTTTGTGGCCTGTGAGTGGTTCCACAGAAGCTCCCAGTATTAGTTATGGGCATTCTTTGTGGGACATAGGCTCAGTTTTTCTTGTTCCAAAGCCTTACCCAGTTCTGCTTCACCCAGCAGAGCTCCACCAGTTCTTGTTCTGTTGTTTTAATGACTTTGCTGTTTCAGTGCTGTGTCATTATGACATTTATGTTGTCAATAATGTTCAAAGCTTCTAATGCAGGTTGAGACTGAAGTAAACAAGGTTGTGTGMACATATAAAATCTTCAGGTGAAAAACTGCAGCAAGACAGAAAGGAACAGGACACAAGCCACTAAATTTATGAAACASCATAGGCTTCAGCATTGTCCTTGCCTGTGAATTTACCCTTGCACTGATAAATGGAAGGAATTGTGTCTTGTAACTTCTGAAGTTGCTTGGTATTTTTTCAAGAGGAGCCTTTAAAACATGCACAAACTGTCATTTATTTCATTTTATTCTCTAATAAATAATAGGCAGTTAATAGTGGATGGGACAGGTGAAATGCTGAGACACAAAGCTGGCCAGGAAGAATGCAGATTAGAGTTTTTTTGGAGCAAGTGTCTGGAAGGAGAAAGTATTAGAGGAGAGTGGAGGTGTGTGCTAGCATTCCAGGGACAGGCAGGAAGAAGAGGAAGGAAAATAACTACCAGGGAAGGTAGTGAGGGTCAAGGACAGGTTGATCCTGGCCAGCTATAATTAGTGACAACCTCTCCCTGGGAGACTTAGGAAACCAGGCAGAGAAATTAGAAAGGAAKGGATCAGTTGCATAAAATATATGACTGTAAAATAGCAACCAACCACTCTACAAAGTCATTGAGAATGCCAAGGACCAGTTCCTCTGTGAAGCACCATGTGCAGTGAGGGGGCTGGGAGGCTCAGAGCAAGGAAGAATTGAAGACCTTGGAGTTAAGGGCTGTCTTTAGGAGATGGCATTAGAGGTCATCCATGAGTTTCTTGCTATCTTCTTTGTGCTATAACCTCTGTGGTTTTGCCCTAAATTTCCCTGTCCTGATGTTGTTATGCAGAGCTCAAACTTTTTTGCATCAGTGGTTTTGGGGAAATTGTGCCAAGGTTCCCCCACTATATCTCTGCAAAGTTCACTTATCTGTGTAAATGAGGGTATTAATAGATTGTTCTGCTGGTTTTTTGTGCTTCCAGAGGGTCCTAGGTGGTCTACACATACTCTCTTACAAAAGCTTTCTAATTTTTTCTTGTCTTGGTGGCAGGATTATCCTGTGGTACTCACTAAATTTATTGAAGATGCCCGTGAGGTGGAAATGGATGCTGTAGCCAAGGCAGGAAGAGTAAGTACTTTGCTTTTCTTTAATATTAAACTTGTTTTTTCAAGATCTGAGATCTGCAGAAATGTGTAATTTGAATGATTTACTACAGAGCCATGGATTCATGCTGAGGAGAGTAAAGAAACAAGAATTCATCTTAGGCTCAAAACTGTTGTGCTTGAAAAGCTCCACCTTTCTGATTGTATACATCTAACCAGTTATTTTTTYAAGCATTGCTTATCCTTGTAAATATATCCTTTTGAATATAATTTTTACCACATTTGCAAATTACTACCTCCAGAAATTACTTTCTTCAGAACTTTATCATGGGTTATGGAATTATCACAGTTATTCCATTTTTTCTTTTTTGCAGTTTTGTCTTGCCTTTCATTACTCAGCAAAGGCAAAAAAAAATCTCAAAGTTCACAATTAACAGAAATAATTTTTTTTTCAATTTTCATTTTTCACCAGCAGACACAATCACTTTTTTTGGTTTTATGCCTTGATGCAGTTAATTCCATTTAAATCCTTAGGTCTGGATTTCCTCTGTTTGCTTAAAACACCACAAAAGAAGGGGAATAAAATTATATACCAGTGATGTGAGTTCATGTTTGTTCTTTGTGTTCTGGCAAGCAGAACTTTAAAAAGCTGGTTTAAAGCCTCCTTAGCTTTTACCTTCTGAGCCCACATGTGTTAGAGAGAGGAAGGAAGCCCCAGGATTTCCAGGCTGTGGTAGTTTTTATCATATTCATGATTTGCTTAACCATGATAGCAAAGACACTGAYGTGGTCTCCTCGTTCATATGCCCAGTGTCTGCTTCAGGCATATTCTCCCCAGAATTTTGGGAAGTTCACTTTTTGTTCCCCCTCGATCTGTATCCTTTTTCAGCTACAGTTCTGCTCAGGAGGCTGGGCTGTGCTGGGCAGAAAGGAGCAGTTTCTGAGAGGGTGAAGTGACCAAATATTATATTTTTGGGGTGCCCCTATGAAGGCAGGAAGGAATGAATCTGACTCCATGTTCTCAGAAGGCTAATTTAGTATTTTATTATACTATATTAAATTAAAGAATACTATACTGTACTAAAGAATACAGAAAGGATACTTACAGAATGCTAAAAGGATAATAATGAAAACTTGTGACTCTTTCCAGAGTCCTGACACAGCTTGGCCCTGATAGACCAAAGAACACATTCCACATGAGCACAACACAGGAGAAGCAAATGAGATAATCATTGTTTTCCTTTTTCTCTGAGGCTTCTCTGCTTCCCAGGAGAAAAATCCTGGGTGAAGGGAATTTTCAGATACTGTGGATGTGACAACCAATGAGTGCTGTCTCCTTGCTGTGTGCAGGTCATTGCCCACGCTGTTTCAGAGCACGTGGAGGACGCAGGGGTTCACTCAGGAGATGCCACCCTCATGTTCCCCACMCAGACCATCAGCCAGGAAGCCTTGGAGAAGGTGTGTGTTGCACTAGCACTGAAAAGAGAAAAGGAAATGAGGGTTTGACTCTGCTTTCCCTGCACCAGCAGTGGAGGAATCAAATCAGCAATGATTTTTTTAAGGCCAGTGTGGTGTGTGCRAGTGAAGGATGTCAGAGTGCCCCTGTGATTGGCTTCATTATCTGAGCTGTATCCCAGTAATTTAAACAGTGCGCACTTTTAGACCCATGGGATTTTTTTGTTTCCTTGGTTTARAACCAGCTTCTGTAGCAGTAGATTTTTCTTTAATTCATACATAAACCATGGTACTCTTTCCTCTTCCTTTTCTCCCACAATACTTAAATGATTTTGTCAGATGCATGACTTTCTAGCTGCCTGCTTTTTCAAAAATAATATCAGGAYGAATGAACCTCACCTAATCTTGACTTTTTCCCCTTTCAAGAATAAACCTTGTGATACAGAGTTAGTTGTTAAGATGCATTTTTTTAAATGWAATGTGCCATGTCCCTTTATGTCATCCTGTTAGGGGTTTGCTTAGAAGCCAGCAAAAGCTGTAATGCAATGATCTGTGCTCCAGCTCTGTTTCCAAGAATGTCCAAAGTCTTGTTTCTGAAAATAGCCATCTCCTGGAGCAAAGCTATTCAAACCCTTGTATTGACACACCTGGGAAATAAGGCTTTCCTCCCAGTTTGTTCCAGAGTGTTCCTACTCAGCCACCTCCCACTGATCTGTGATGGCACAGGCATGTTGGTGAAAGACTTTCAGGACACTCACAAAACTGATTAGTTATTCTCAAATAACAAACCATTATTCATTATGTCACCAAGAAAGGTATAAAGACTCCAGTGTAGGAATTACTACAGGGAAAGGCTTTGATTCTTTGTTTTTCTCCTTCTCTCCTCTTCTTTCTCACACATACAAAAACCTGATTTTTACTTCTGCCCTCAAATGGCGCTTCAGGCTTTAGGTTACTAGGGAAATTAAACATGTTTGCTTCTGAAATAGTGCTATTGCCAAAATGTGGGTATAGAGAATAAAAACAAGGAAGAGAGAGATGATGTTTAAAGAAATCCWCAAGTCTAGTGATTTATTGCCATGATGCTCTCTATTTTGTAGAACTTAATGTGTGTATATAGAATAAATAACACTTTCTAAATTTGGTTTTTTAACAGGTAAAAGCTGCTACAAAAAAGATTGCAAAGGCTTTTGCCATCTCTGGTCCATTCAATATCCAGTTCTTGGTGCAAGGCAGCAATGTGCTGGTAAGAGYTGCTGTGAGTGTGGCAGGGCTTGTGCTGTGCTGAGCTCTGTGGATCCTGCACATCTGCTGGGGGCATGGTGGCAATGGCAGCCAGGGCACCAAACCTGCCTTGGCAGCTGGTGCCACCCTTGGTCACACAGCTCTCCCTGCCTGTGTGGCAGAGAGCATCTTCCCCTGCCTTCACACTGAGGCTGCAAAGAGTCTGCTTGCTTTGTCTGTCTCACTCTGGGCTGCTCTCCTTCCCAAAATTGTCAGTTTGGAATAGGATGGGCAGCACTGCACCACACCCCATGTACTGGATAGCATGGCTTTTAGATCTCCAATATCTTCTCTCAGATTTAACTATTTTCATGTTGAATTAAGTCTTCAAAGGGATTAAAAAGAAATCAAGACAATGTAAGTGTTTAAACCTTTACTCTAAGCTATTAGGAAGGTTATCTGAATATTTCTTGTAGCTATTAGCAGCAGAAGTACAGCAGTGTCTGACCCTTTCTGGGTAACAGTTGGCTTTCTGTTGCTAATGGAAGGAGGCCAGAGGAATGTGAACAGAGCATGRCTGAGGATACAGTGGATAGTAAAGAACCTGACAGGAAACAGAAGAGATGCTTTATTGGTAAAAAAAATCCTGTTTGGGCTATGAGTTGAGTAAAATGTACTTACTGTTCTTCACCTTTCCTCTGTTTCACACATGGTTATTCAGAACCCCCCCAGAGGGAGAGAGCAGAGTTTTCCCTTCCTTTCTTTCCCACAGTGGTGCCTGTCTTTGTACAGACCCTGCTTTTCACTTGTACCTTCACTATTCTCACCCCCTTTCACTCCACTTCATTCTCACTTCCAGCAATTCCTCTTCTGCTCTTGAGCTCCAAGAGAAGAACTTCTGCAGAACTTCTGCAGAACTTTGGTACTTCCCTGTCTGGCTGAATGTCTGCCACATGTGGGTGAGGGAGGTCAGCAAGGACAGTCCTGGCATTCAGGAAGTGCCATCACCATGGGAAAAGAACAGGTCAGATCTCTAGAGRTTGTTCCTAGAGCACATTTTCTCAGCTCTGATATTCAGACAGTAGAGATGGATCTCAGCTGCTTGTATCTCAGGCTGGCYATTCCCCACTCCTCTTCCCTGTCTTAATAATCCAATCTCTGTGTTTCCTATTTGACAGTCTGAAGAATATATCTGCCAAGAGGACTCAGGGCTGCTTTCAAAAAATGTGAAKCAATGTATTTTTTTTCCTGCACAGTGCCTGACCCTGCTGTTTCTCTTTTTTTGATCCCACCAGGTGATAGAGTGCAACTTGAGGGCCTCACGCTCCTTCCCCTTTGTATCCAAGACTCTGGGGGTGGACTTCATTGATGTGGCCACTAAAGTGATGATTGGGAAACAGGTCAATGAGTCATCCCTCCCCACAATGGAACATCCCATTTTCCCATCCAGATATGTTGGGATTAAGGTATGGTTTCCAAAAGAACCACAGGAACACCACCACAGAGCCAGCACATAGCACATTAATTTACAATTAGTATTTTAAAATTCAGAGGGAAATTATCCAATGAAACCAAGTCTTCCTTTATTTTTAGCACCTAACCTACTCTGAATCCTGTTTATGAACTGCATAATAAATTTACACTTGCAGAGTTGAAGTTCAGGCTACTTCATAATGCTATGTAATACACATGTGGACATGCACAACTTTATGTTGTGGGTGCCCCCCACATTTTATCTGCAGGACCTGGGTCATGGGCTGTCAAATCCACATCATCCCCTTTATATACACCACTGGTTAAAGTAGGGGTGGAAGCCTTGTATCCTTTTGATTTCAGTAAGGCCAAGGTTTTATTTTCCATAATTGCTAAGCTTGTATAGGACCCAGCAGAATAAAATGGATGGTAGATATTTTTGAATGCTTAGTGGAAGAGAAAAATAATCATAAAAAATCTAAAACAGTGGTGCAGAAAATCCAAAGGATAATGAGAATTGTTTATACAGAAACTTTCAAGCTCTAATAGCTTCCAWATAAAGTGAAAACTGAGGAAGCAGAACACACCTAACATCTTTCTACTAATAAAATGTTCAGAACTATTAAAATGCAAACTAAATTTATGTCCCAAGCCAGCCAGTAGAKCTATATCTTTACATTTCATTTTGATGCCACAGATAGGCATTATCCAAAATTCAAACTTGAGACTTTTTTTTCCTTTTTTTTTTTTTGGTGAGCCTAATTTATTTTTGTACATTTCTACTATTTTGACCTGGGGCTTCTGTACTGTTGTTAGCTGAACTGCCAAGAGTTTTGTCTCTCCTGGGAATGCTGGCTACAGAGCAGAAAACCCAGCTTTATTCTTGAAAACTTCCCTACAAAGCTTTTTATACTGCTTGCATTCTGAGTGGATTTGTCAAATATAAAAACCTGCTAACACCTTTGGAAATGCTAAACTTTGAAAAACATCCCAGTTTAGCCTGTTTGTTGTTATTCATGCATCATATTTTCTATCCTCTTACAATTTATTGCTAGTAGTATTTGCATGGACACAGGATCTTTTTTCTTCAGCAGTTCTTGAGAGAAAATACAAAACTCTTTTCTTCTTTGTCAAYATAGCTGCTCCTTGGTGGATTTGAGTACCACTGTTTAACTTTAGTGACTGAAATACTGTCTTGCCATGTTTGCTTCCAGACTGGTGCAAGTATCAGGGCCTGACTAAGTTGAAATCCTGGGTGGAGAATATCTAAGTTTTAAATAGAGTTCAGTGGCAGTACCAGAGTCTGCTCCTGAGGATGCATTTTCATGTTCATGGCAGATAAAAATTAGGGAGGTGGTGGAAGGCTTTGCTGCTTGTTACCTTTGAAGCCAATGTACTATAATAATCCGTGTATTAAATGTATTAAAATAATCCATCTGGAATGTCATATCTCTGCTTGAGTTGGCCCCTGTAAACATTTTCTCTTTACTTAAAATGGAAGCAAAACTGATCTAAAAGCCTCAAAGACACACAACACTTTTGGAGAAGCCTTTTGAATTTCTCCTGTCTCATTTTAACTGGTCACTGTTAGGTGTCATGTATTATCTTCAGTGTTACCCTTGGGGACCTCCAGGGACAGAATTATGGCTTCAGATTTTAAAATAAATTTATTTTTAAGCAGAAATCTTGCTGCCTTTTTGTAAATACCATTAGTAGTTTAAGACATAGAGAAACCCCAGAGAAAATTACTTGGCRGTAAGAATTTTGTTCAATGTTTGTTACATGTGGTCATTGGTTCTTTAACAGAAACTTTATTTTCCTCCCTTCCCTCAACGTTTCTTATTTTAAGATCAAATGAGACAAGAGAACTCAGTGCTGTGATATAAGTCCTCAGATGATAATAATAATAACAATAACAGTGATCAGGGGGTTTAATATTAGCATATAAAGAGAAAAAAATTACAAATGGATATTTCTGGATGGGGGAGGGGGAAAATACAAAAATATTTGCAAATTTTCATCTTGTTTGTCCTAAAAAAGGGCATTCTTGTGGAATGGTTTTATTTCTGCAAATGAAGCATTTAATGGAGAATAGCATTTTCCTGGAAAACCAACTAGATTCAGATAGTGTCTCTCCTTGTTCCATGAATTAAGTGCTTCACAGCCTTTTTGTTTAAAAATGTGCCCTTAAAACCATACTGATAGTGGGCTACCACTGATTGAAAATCTGCCACTGGAATGGGAGCAGGATGCCAGAGTTGGATGATTGATTTATTGGTGGAATAGATGGGCATTTGTTCCACTCCATCATCAAGATGCTGAGGGAATTATTTTGCCAAATAGTTCTTTGCTTATCARCCTCCACCACTGCTCTTTTTGGATATGTCTCTTTCTGTCACTTCCAAGTGTAGCTGGAATTTTTATAATTTTTTAAATGATCAATTTTTTATTCTTTCTTTCCCCAGGCCCCAATGTTTTCCTGGTCCAGGCTGAGAGATGCTGACCCTGTTCTCAGATGTGAAATGGCCTCTACTGGGGAGGTATCTTTTAGATTTGCTTTTTTTWWAAAAAAAARAAATCWRGTTGACTTTAAACATCATGAATCTTTGAAAGTGATCTTATTACTGCCTGAATCATGATGGCATCTGTTGCTTCTTCAGAAAATTGAAAACATCTTTCTTAGCTGCAAAACCCACAATGTCCTGGAAAAATCAGTTTTTTTAGCCACTGGATGTCCCTGTTTACCTGCATGTCAGCTCCCTGAGTAGGACCTGTTTGGTGTGATAGCCTGAAATGAGTTTATCTGAGAGTTGTTGGGTTCTGGGTGGCTGTTTTATGACTCATGTGCTTCTGAAAAACAAGTGCTGGCAGCTCCCAAGCCCCATGGCCACCTTGCTGCAGCA
The DNA here is from genome assembly GCA_014549065.1 of Cardinalis cardinalis. NCBI lineage: Eukaryota > Metazoa > Chordata > Aves > Passeriformes > Cardinalidae > Cardinalis > Cardinalis cardinalis. The sequence goes on along the minus strand of JACDOX010000087.1, from coordinate 1,101,606 downwards.
GTGACGTGGAGACCCCTGGGCATGAGTGGTTGGTCTTGGGATGTGCCAGTTGCTTAAAGGCAGCAAAAATGTGTGGTGTTTTCTTGTTGCCTGATAAAAAAGTGAAAGAAAGAGACAATAACATGTGGAGGCTGCAGAGGCTGTGGGCAGGATGAGCCTGGGCAGCTTTCCCCACTCTCTCCTTGTGTAGCCAGGCTGTGAGGTGCTGCTGGAATATCTCCTGGTGTGGTTATGGCATGCTGTGAGGGCACAGGGCTGGGCCAGGCTCAGCATCCTCACCCTCACAGGCACAGGTTTCCATCTGTATCACCTGACTCACATAGAACAAAAGGTTTCTTCATGATTTATTGCTGAGCTATTAAGGGTGTCCATAGATACACCCAAGTGGTCTTTAGATTTTGTGTTCTGTTACTTCTAGAATAAGTTGCAATGGCAAAAACTTCTTCTGGGCCAGAATAGCCTCTTGGAAAGTGATTAAACACTCAGGCAATTTGATCAGGCTTAAGTCTGCTGTACCATCCCTGGGCAGGTGGCAGATCCTGAGCTGCTCCATTGGATGTGAGCTTGGGTATGTCCAAAGGAAACATTTACCATTTTAGTATGGAAAAGTACCCAGATAAAAAGTAAGAATAGCCTCAGGTCTCCTGCATCTCTCCAGAAAGACTTTATTTTACTCTTCATAATGTGCTGGAAATCAGTATTGCAGAAGATTTCCTTTCTGTATAGTTGATGGGCAGAAAAAAGCCAAGTGACTTCTGTGACTTCCTGATTTTCAGAACAAAATAGAATACAGAGACAACCTCCTCAGCAAAAAAAAGAATAAAAATGTAACTAGGAACAAGAATTATTTTTCTGGGCTTTATACAGAGTTAGAGATTACCATGGTCATAAAGGAGGGATTATTAACTTTTATGAGTTGGAAAGATCCATATTCACAAATGCCATAAAGTGTGACAGTTATGAAAGTCTTTCTTATAGTGAAGTAAGGATAATAACTTGCTTTGGGTAAAAAGCTCAGTTATTCCTCACAGACATTTTTCACACACATGGCTTGATCTGGGCTTGAATTTGTCACATCTGTCTGGCAGAGATTTATTTTGCTGGAAGCCATGGTTCCCACAATAGGAGAAGACAGTGCTGGGGTCCCTTTGAGTATTGTGGCTGTGGACTATGCCATAATGATAAACCTCTCCTGACAGGCTGGGAGCCTGCAAGGGAGGGTCTGTCTGTCACCCTGAAAAGTCCAGGAATATRGAACACATAGAAACATATAGAAAACATAGAATATTTCATGTTGTCAGGACTTTTTTTATCCCTTCCCTTGTGGGATTTTTATTTGTTTAGTTGTTCTTTTTTTTTATTTCAGTAGATCTGGCAAATAATGATTTATTTTTCATGAAATACTGTTTTCTGCTCACCATGGTGAGCCCAGGAATGTGAGAGCTCACTCTGAGATGGGAAGGACCATAAGAGGAAAATGGGAGAGCAATTCTCAATCAGCTCAACCAGCTCCTTTATCCCATCTGTGTATGTTGGTAGATTTGTTATTTCACAGAGAAGAATCAGTGATGGTTTCTGTTTCTGATTATTTTTCAACAAKTTTGGAGCTGACCAGAAAAAGGGGAGGTTGGTTTGTTGGTTTTTATGTTTTTGAACTTTCACAAAAGCTCATGCATTCGTCTTTTTGTCACCAGAATTCCAAATTTTGGTTAGGAATGCAGATGATCTCTTTCAGAAGATTATTATCATACAACAGTCTGTCAGCAACTGAGCTCCACATCCAATTCTGAGTGCTCTCTCTCTGGAGAGCTCCTAAATGATTCTTGCTGGTTTCTTTCCCATCTGTTTCTTTAAAATTATAATTTATTTCAAATAAGTTATTATTAATTGGCCTGATTGCTTTGTTCTTAAGTAAATACTAAAATTTTACTTGAATGTTGTTAATCTATGGACTTTTAATGGAAAAGCATCTTTATATCCTSTGGTTTTCCTTCACAAGCAATGCCAGGAGTACATGAGAGCACAAGCCCTGCCTTACCCTGCTTTGCAGGCACATGGAGGAGCATGTCTGTGTGCACAGCTCTCACTGGTGTCTAAGCCTTCCATAATGTTAAATAATTTGCAGTGCAACCCCAAACACTGGAGCAGAAGCTGTGTACAGCATCCCAATAACTTAGCAGAATCAATTGTTACTCCTCAGTGTGCTGTTTGAAACTAAARCTTATTCCTCCATTATTGGTTCATTCAAATGATGAGATTTGTCTGCAATGATTTTCTGATTTATTCTGTTCCCCATGCCTGCAGGCTCCATGCAAAGCAGTCTATCTTCTTCACATACAGAAACAAAAGATCCTATTTGAAAATGTCATTCCTGTTTCTTTTCAAAGCACTGGTTTTGGGWTGTTTTTGGTTTTGCCCTCATGCATTCTTTGTGCCTTTCTGCAGGTTGCRTGTTTTGGGGAGGATGTCTACTCTGCCTTCCAGAAGGCTCTGCTTGCCACAGGGTTTACATTTCCTAAGAAAGGAATTTTGATTGGAATCCAGGTGAGTCCTAAAAATCAAAGCTTAGAAAGGACCAACACAGAGGAGCTCAGTAGCTTTTGCCTTGCTTCCATTCGTGTGGCTTTATGGCTTAAATGTGTTTCTCTGCATTTCATCCTGAAGTGCAGTGGGACARGAGCAAACAGCATGGAGAGATCTTTACTGGATTCAACAAGGCTGGTCTAGRGGGTTTTCCCTCTATCTATAACTATCAGGGTCTCCTGGCAGCTACAGAAGTTTTTTCTGTCACACAGAGCAACTTTCAGTGATGACAGCAAGAGATGRAACCCTAAAATCCAAGCTCTAGTGTAGCATGGAGTCAGGGCATCTGCAGAGTGTGCATGCAAGAGGCAATCCCTTTGAGGAGGTAGAGAAACCAGAAGTTTGTGAGCCAGAAAAGAAGAGCCAATGCTGCATTTTAGTAGTGATGTTCCTGGTTTCCACACTTTGTCAGAACTACCTGCTCAAAGGGATTTCCTCTCTGATGCAGACCCTGACTTCATGCTAGACTAGGGCTTGGGTTTTTGGGTTTCATCTCTTGCTGTCATCACTGAAACACTCTGTCACAGTCTGTGGGACAGAAAGTTAAAATTATATCATCATGTGAATGCTCTCCAGTGCAAGGAGTTCTGCAAAGAGCCTTTATGTGAGGAAATTCCCAATGGGTTTTCCTTAGGAACAGCCCTGCCCTTTTCACAGGCCTGGATCAGCAGGGAGGGTGTGTGTTTGAGGATGAAAACACACAAAAAAGGAAAAAAAAGTCTTGGTTCTTTATCAAGGTATAGTTACTGACTGCACAAGGTGCTGAAATTAGAGACACTTGTAAACTTTAGGATATTCCTCAAAAAGTCATGTGCTTCCAATGCATCTAGGACATTCTTGGGCCCCAGAAAACCATCTGATTGCTTCCTGCCATTTTCACATTGTGCTTGCATTAAGCTGATGCTCTACATGATTGCATAAAGCTGATAAAACAAAACCCATAGAATAGATGAATTTTCCTGTCAGACAACTGGGGTGTGAAAAATGTCTTTGGCTGTTTGTGCCAGCAGAGGATGTGAAGAAGTGTGTGAAAAGTGGCCAGAAAGGAACATGACTTCTGCTAACAAGGATTACTGCTGAGTCCTTAAATGTCAACATATATACACACATCTGGGGATGGAAACAGTTGCTCAAAGTTACCTCTAATTAGCAGAAAAATTGCTTGCTACCTAGGTAAAGTTTAAAAGTTCAGTATGAAACTCTGGACAGTTGGTACTGTATGTCTACTGTATTTACTGCATATYTTAAAGCAGCATTTAAAAAAGGAGAAAGGCAAAGACAGGAGGAGAAAAAAGGAGAGAAACCAGTGTTGAAAATTGAAGTGTATTTTCCAGATAGCAGCTAAAGGGGAATGGGCAGAAAAGGAAGTCATTTTAGCTATAGAAAGCATTTATGTAAGCTCTGTGTCAGTAGCTGTTAAACTGAGCCAGATGTTCTTTGTACAAAGGTGTTAAGAAGAAAAAAAGAAGGGAAAAAGAAAAGATAAAACAAAGCCCAAAGCTCAACTCCACAAATCTTTTAAAAATAATAAGATTCTGTCTTTTTAATGAGTGGTTTACAGTTTATCTTCTTGCAAAAGAAACTTAAAAACAACAGATCAATGCTTAAAGATCTCTCTTCATCTCAGCATATTTCTTCTATAATTAAACTCCAAATCAAGAGTTGGAAAGTTGATTCTGAGAACCAGGCATTGCCCCCTCCCCAGTCTGGAGATTGTCACCTATGTACTTTTCAATGGTCTGCTTTGAAACAGAGGGGAAATAAAGCCCTGTGGGAAGGGAAGGTTGAAATGTTGACCTTCACCTGACATGTAGACTGTAAGTGGTCTTTGAGTATTTGGCTGGAAAAAAGGGGAGCCCCTCTCTGCAGAAATAAGAGACACAAGGAATGAGGCATCAGGCAGGCTGTGAACACCAGCACTCTTCTTGTTTCAATCACAAACATGAACCCACCTGCCTCATACRGGCAAAATTATTGGGATATCCTCACAGGGAAGCACAGTCTCAGAAGGACAGATAGCACACAGCCTCTCTCAACCATCACTGAGTGTTTTCAAATGCCAGGATGGTTTCTGCACCTGTTCTGGTGCACAGAGCACACACACAAGCTCCCCTGGTTGTCTCTGAGGAAGGTGCTGTGATTCACCTGCAATAGATGGTGAGCTCAAAGCACACCCCAGTTTTGAAGGCTTCATTGCTTCATGGCTAGCATCTTACCCTGATTTTTAGAATGAATTTTTATCTATTGCAGAGGAAGAAATAAGAAGCAAAATGGTCTTGAATCTGCTTCYCTCCAAAGCAGCTAGGCTCATATTTCAGTGATTTGGTATGCTGCACATTTATACCTTTGCTATTAATCATGTTGAGGTTAGAGGACACTGCTTCTTGAAGGTAAAAGTCAAATGGATGTAGTTAACAGGAGGAGAGAGGGAGATCTTGGTTTCCTTGCAAATGTTTCTGGGGTGCTTTGCAAATCAAGATCAAATGGTGCTGCTGTGATCTGCAGTCCAAACTGAGCCCAGTGTGCCCAGGCAATGAACCCACCTCATTGGGAGCTGCCAGGCTGGTGTGCAGGTCCAGAGGGCACCTCCCTGGTGCCATGCTGAGCTGGGGACAGCCCAGTTACCACCCAAGCTYAGGCAGGGGAGTGCTCCTTGGCATCCAGGGCACTGCACAAGGCAGGTTGGGCAGCTGCTGGGGACTGTGAGCCTGCTGGGGTGTCCTTTAGCTGAGAGCACTCAGTGACACTGCCCAGGGCAGGGATCCCCAGGGTCTGAGGAGTCTGATGTTCTCCCAGGGAGATGGAGTATGACTTCCATGGCAGACAAATGAAACTCTGCCAGTTTATGTCAGCTGATAACGTACCTCTTCCCACAGTCTGGAGAAATCTGTGATGCTGAAACCCTGACTCAGCCATTAGATAATTTATATTTTATGCAAAAAAGTTGAAAAGCTAGGATTTTTTYCTTTCCTGATTGGGCTATTCAATGATAATATCTCTGGGATGGAGTGCATCTATCTTACACACGAGATGCAGAAAGCATTAATAGAGTATTTTATTTTTAAATCTTGGCATTGCAAGTCTGTTGTCTCAAGGTAACCTTCTGCCTTGGTTCCTTACACACCAGAATTTTTGCATCCTCCACTGTGGGTTTGGATACACATCCAAAATTATCACAGGAGATGGGTTGGCTTCATTTTGAGCTGGATCTCAGTGAGAACTGATGTATCTGTATTGAATGAGCTAAGGATGTAGTTCTTTACAAACAGCAAGGCTTGCTGGAAAACATGAGGGGCTATAAGAAATGGAACTTTTCAGATAAAGGAAAAAAAAAGGCAATTCTCCTACAAGAAATACCTTCTACTAAGTAAATCTGCTTGTACTTTTCACCTTAGTAACTAATGCTTTCTTACACAGGTTATTTCAGCCAGCTTGTAAATCTGAGGCTGCTCCAATGCAAGCTGACAGCTGTAATTTCTTTTCATAGAGAGGCTGTTTTATGTGTCACAAGTGTTCAGTACAYGTTTGATAGAAGTTTATAATACTGTTGTGAAAGCCAACACCCCTGACCAGAAGGCAGAACCACTCTCCCTGACTGGGAAGCTGCCAGCCCTGTCACACTGTATATTTATATTTTCCAGCTAATGTACAGAACGAGATGGCTTTCAGAATGAGTGCTCAGGAAAAAAAACAAACCCTGTTTAGTCGTTTTCTTCTTAGGAAATTGTTGACCCTTCAGGATATTGCTCTCTCATCCATAAAGGTTAAGCTATCAGTAGCTCCAGCAGGAACAAGGGAGCTTGTAATAATCTTACTTGCAAATGTGTGTAGGACCAGAGCAGGCTAAGGTTAAAAGCAAGGTTTGGCTTGCCTTGGGAGTGAGAAGGGCATGTGTTGCATGGGATATTTGCATTGCTGTACCTTCAACATCCCAGAGACACTTAGGCTGACACCTTCTCTCACCTGTTACTCTAGAACAGCTTGTTCAAGTGGAGATGTCTGCAGGAGGTGGTTGTACCTTTCTAAATGATGTTGAGTCTGGAAATGCATTATAAGACAATCTTTCAAAGGTGCTGTAAGTCAGGCATTCAGGTCCCCATGGGAATGTGGCATCCCAGTCTCCTGACTCCATTTCCATATTCCCACAGGGCTTAGAAATGCACTCACACGTGCACAAGCTCTTATTTGTGTGAGTGTGCAAACAGAGCACTCACAGGCAACCCAAAGCCATCCATATATCTTATCTGCCAGAAGAGAAAGCAAATGTTTGAACAATGATTGAAAATATATTTAATTAAGAGCTGAGGAGACTCTAGTTGGTGTATTTGAGAAGGAAATTGCAAAGATATTTAATATAAAGTAGCAAATCTTTAGTGGTTGCAGTCTGACAGTATGGGAACACTTACTCTGGTGTAACACAGTATGTCTCAGTTCAGAGTCACTTGGGCTTCAGSATCCAGAGAGTTTTCTTGGGAATGGTGCTGTACATGCACATGCAGACATTTCTGTCCATGCACACACTCAGCACAGAAAGGTGAATTTGCCTCTTAGCACAGTGTGGATGAGCTTCATGTTGCCCAAAAATGTACTGTTCCAAATCCTACCTTTGGTGCTGTATCTAAAAAATGTCCTTTTTCAGGAGTCCTTCCGCCCCAGGTTCCTCAGTGTAGCAGAACTGCTGCATGAGCAAGGCTTCAAGGTAGGTGGTTCCACTTAGTTAAAGCTGGAGAACTTCCAAAATCTCAAATGTCCCCAGCCTGCTACAGGAACATTGGAGTTCCTTTGGGGACAGAGAAAAAAGGGTGTTTTCAATGTACAACAGGGATTTTTAGCTGAGTGATCCATACAGTCAGCAGGTACCACCCAATTAAAAGTTTTCGTGTTTGTTTAAATGAGCATATGGGTCTGTTGTGAGGGCAGGAACAACCCTGTCTCTGCAGCCAAGATGACATTGTAAACCCTCAGCTTCTCCAGGAAATAAAAATGCCAGTGGGATGCCAGGTATGGCAGGAGACAATGAAGGAAAACCCTTTTGTATGGAGTATATCTGTATAGTGCTGCATTTTCAGTGACACTCACAAGCTGCAGATACATGAACTTTGTGGTGTTTACATCACTCTTGTAACTCCTCTGTATTTTGCACCCATATCTCTRTGGAAAAGCAGCACAGGCACAGAAGGTTGGTGAGAGTTCTGCTTTTCAAAACTTAGCACTAGGCATTAAAAAGAAAATAAACAGGGCAAAAAAAAGATACAAGTTATAGAACTTAAGTCCTATTGAAAGTCACAGGGATTGAGGTTTTCCTAAGCCACTTCACTGCTTCTGGAAGTGCTACTAGCATTCACTGACTGTCATCCATCAGGAAATCACAGATAACAGAAAGTAGTTGGGAAGGTTGTTCTGTTCTCTGTGTGTCTCTCYATATGGAGAGACACCCTTTTTATGAAAAATGCCCCCCAAAACCAGCTCTGACAACAAGGCTGTGTGTTGGGTCAGGCCCACATGAGTTCAATGAAAAGTTTTGGTATTGTGAAGTACATAGTAAAGATCCCTTTTTTCCCTGGGACAGCTTTATGCCACAGAAGCAACCTCAGCCTGGCTCAATGCTAATGGCATCCCAGCAAATCCTGTGGCATGGCCATCACAGGAGAGCCAGAGTCCCAGCCTCCCTTCAGTCAGGAGGTAAGAGACCCACCCACCTTGTCCAATGTGTGTTTACAATCCAGGACAGCAAATACAAGGGGTAAATTTATGGTCCTGTTGAGATCAATGGTAGGGATTTAATGGGGCTTTGAATTCAATCCAAAAGTTTTGGTTTATCTGATTCTGTCTGGAGCTGCCACAGCAGGGAGGTTTCAGCTTAATGAGCATCTCATTGCACAGTCCTGTTTAGTATGGCTTACATGTATTGCTTCATGCTATATTTTCATACAGGGATACATGAAATCTGAATATTTAGCCTTTTAATGACAGTCAGTCATGCCTTTAACTGAGGCATGACTGACTGTCATTAAAAGGCTAAATAAACATCTCAGTTGTGCWSAGCTGTATCAAGATTGAATATTGCTTTGCATTGCTGACTAGAACTGAAATAAATCCAAAATCCTGAATAAAGCTTAGTGCCTTAACCCCCCCACCCTTGTTTCTTCAGCAAAGACTAAGCTCAAATGACATTTTCCAGGGTTGTTTAGCTGCTTGCCTATGCTATTAATTTGATGTTTTTATTAGGAAGGACAGACTGTCACACTCTTGTGCCTTGTCTCTTCAGGCTGCTGAGGGATGGGAAGGTAGATCTGGTGATTAACCTGCCCAACAGCAGCACCAGGTTTGTCCATGATAATTATGTGATCAGGAGGATGGCTATTGACACTGGGACTGCTCTGCTCACCAACTTCAAGGTACTTCCCATATTGTTCTTCCTCCTCTTAAACATAAGAGCCTTCAGAGCTCCCAAGCCCTTGTGACCATAGATTCCTGTCTGTTTGGACCCTCATTAACTCTGACAAATAATGTATCTGAAAATCATGGCACAGTTCAAATATATCTCTTTTTTTGCTACTATACAAAATGACATTGCTCTGAGTAAAACAACACCCAGCCAAATCAAACCAAACAAAAAAAATACAAATTCTGAAGTCCCGAGTCCTGCATTGTGCAGCTGAAATTGTTGCTGCATMATTTTCACTTCAGAGCAAACATCTCACAGAGGGTTGAAGTAACATCTTTAAATTAGGAAYGGGAGGTGCTTTTTAGTGGGATATTATCCTGGTATGCTCCTTAAACCTTACAGCAGGATGTAGCTGTGCTTTCTTGAGTGATCCTTGGGCAGTCCAGTTCAGAAGTGCCATCCAGGAGGAATTGCTGCCTGTCCTGTTGCAGTCCCAGCTGTCAGTCACTGTGGGTTTGCAGCTCCTGACAAAGCCCTTCACACACTGATGGGGAATAAATATTAGGTAATGCAAGGTGGGACTCCTGCTCCCAGCAGCACCTTGCCTTCCTTTGCAGGGGGCTTTGACTGTCACAAGACCCTCATCTGCTTCTCATTAAGCACAGCAGCCAAACTCCCTCTGATTTTGGTGGGCACTGCCATGGAGCCCAGTGCCTTGAGCTGGTGTCCAGCTGTTCAAAGTCTCCTGCTGTGATTGGAGTGAGTGGAGGCAGGGAGAATGACAAGCTGAAGGTTCACAGGATGATGGCCAGGCATGGTTAGCAGGAATGGGGAATTGAAGATGCATCATTGCCTGCTAGCAAAACACCTTCTGACAACCACAACAAGGGTCTCCAGCCAAAATTTCTTACCACACCTGCTTGATGTCTTTCACTGAACTGTTTGGGTTGTAGAATCTTAATCTCTGAGTTTGAGAGAGAGGAAAACAAGCCTGGTTCTCTTTACATTTGGGCTGTAAACAACAGCTCTCATGGGRCAGAGCTGTCTTGCAAAGGAAGCCTGGGCACATCTACATCTCTGCAGATGGACACACAGGCTCCAGAGGGCTGGAGTCAGCTCCTGTGCCCAGCCACCTTGAAATTGGTATTGATTTGGATGAATTCAAGGACTGGGCCTGCACCAGGAAGTTTCAGGGTGGCAGAGCAGAAGTGTGGAGCCTGCTCTGTCRTGCAGCCTTTGCAATGCTCAGTCCTCCTCTGCTTTGTATTGACAGGTGACGAAGCTTTTTGCTGAAGCTCTCAAATACTCTGGAAAATTGGACTCCAGGAGTCTCTTCCACTACAGACAGACTGACAATGGGARCACTGCATAGAACTCTCTCCAGCCTGCAATCTTACTGCTTCTGGTGCCTCTAAAGAGAGTGGATTTCAGATCATCCACCTAACYGTCTTTCCATGTATTTTGCTTTTGTTTGGTCTTTTTCAGCCTGCAGATTTGATGGGAGAAAAAGGCTGCATGTGTCTGTCCTAGAATTGCTCCCAAGTTCTGCTCAGTCCTCCAGGCTATTATCATCACTATTTTTTTACATTCTCATTCAATATTGTGAATTCAGGTGGCTCTTCCTGTATCATAAAGACTCTTTCTCAGCCTTGTTTCTGCCTTCAAAACGGGAGAATACCCCCAAAGACTTCCTACATATTGCTGTCCAACATTTGTGCCATGATTGTGGGCATTAAAATCAAATCCTTTGAAAATGAAGTGAAAGTGTTGCAGTGCTTTACCCCCTCCTAGTTCAATGACCCTTTCGTTTCCATGCCACCTTCTCTGCTGCTTTTTCAGCTCTGGCASCACCTTCAGCTGCTGTCTGTGGAGCAGATCCCTGCTGTAGCACGTGGGGTGTGTTTTCCTTGGCTGTCTGCAGGGCAGAAGACCTCAGCAGCTCTGTGTCCTGCAGCACATGCAGGGCCTTCTCTCAACATGGAGCAGCTCAGGAGCATGTGTCTGGCTTGCTTGGCCTGCAGTGTGTCCACAGCACATGCAGGAGCTGGGAGCACTCAAAGCTGGACAACTTCTCTGRTACTTGCTAGAGTAAGCTGAAGTGGAATGCTTTCTTCCAGCCACACTCTGCCTGCCTGGGATTCCAAATCCAAGGCACTGCTGGCCTTGGGTACCTAATTATTACATATCCCTCAATGCCTGCAGGCCCTGCCAAGAAATGCTGCTGCCTCTGGTGCTGGATATCTGGTGGTGGAGCTGGCTACCACCTAGCAGGGCTTTTTGAAGCTGCAAATAGTGCACTGAGGGTGGTGTGGGTGAGATGAGCAAACCTGGGCTGCTTCTTGTGTGTGYTCCCAAGTTCCCTTGAGTCCCAAGAAGCTTTGAGTGTGGAGGAGAATCAAGGTGAGGAGGTTTTCTGTTTGTTTTTATTTTTTTTAATTAATGCTGAAACCTATCAGGAAGGATTTAAAATCTGATGAGAGCTCTTACTGATATGAGCAGAGTCTATGATTGCCTTTAGTTACCAAGGGACTCTCTGAACACTAGGTGTCAACTGCCAAGACCAATTTTTGAGCCAGACTTTATTTCTAGTTGCCATCCCAAGTGTTCCTTTCATGATATTTCTTCAGTACTATATTTTCTGATGAACACAACCSTGCCTGCTGTGCACAGGAAGAGCTTTGCACTTCTGAGTAGAGATGTTATTAGAAAAACTCACAACAACAACATAAAGCCTCAAACCAGCCAAAACTCCAGAAGAGCCCAAAGGCATCAATTGTTCACCCATTCAGTTGTGAAATGGGTGACTAATGGTGGTTAATGAAGCAGCCCTCCAAAGGCAACCTGTGCATGTTTTTTCAGTGGCAAAAATCCCATTAGCAGCTGGTGTCATCTCACATCCACCCACCCTGCTTTCACCTCTAGTAGAGAAAAAAGCAATATCTTAAAACATCTGTATTCTGTTGTTCTTCTGTTTTTATTTTGTCACTCACATTATGAGTTGAAAATGAAATAAATGCGCAGATTGTGACAGCTATTCATTCTTAAATTCTGCATAGCCAGGATTCTGCCCTTCTTTTTTTTAAGTCTTCTTTTTAAAGCACTGATGAACACTGGTCTGTTAGGAAACTATCATTCTTACACGTGACAGTGACCACATCATTTAGTGCAGAGCTGCTGAAATGCCTCAGAGGTGAGGAGGTGCTGGGAAAAGAGCAGGAGGACAAGGACTCCAGCTGTGTGTGTTCCAGAGCAGGGAGAAGCCCTGATCCCCTGAGACAGACCTGTGAAATGCAAGTGAGGAGACAGAGCAGTGGGCTAACAAATATTGGAGAGATGGGAACTTTTATAAAGGGGCTGCCAGTTCAGGAAGGATGGGAAAACTTTGCTGTTAATTCAACTTTGTGAAGCAGTGTTGCTGTGCCAGTTAGCTGGCAGTGTGGCTGTATCCATGTATACTTGTGCACACATTCCTGTTGCTGCAGCAGCTGCAGGTACTTCATCCTCACCTCCTTTGGTGTCCATACAATTGGAGTGGAATCCTGTAGAAAAACACACCAGGGCTGAATACATCTGAGTACTGTGCAATTATGTGGTAATGTTAATGTTTTGCTGCTGGTGCTAAACTCTGAGCCCTTTCTCCTCTTTGTACACACACCATCCCCTTTKCTGCCTTTGCTCCATCTCCTTTTTGGTGTCTCCTCCCCTCCCTCCCCGTTGCTCTGATTGATGCCAGATGAAACTCCAACTTCTGTCATGGTCAGAAGGAGTCAAGAAATCATCCTCCACCTTACTTCAGGCTGACAGTGATGCTTGGCTGAACTTTTTTCTTGATGTGCTTTTCTTTTTTTGTGCGGACACTACAGGAAAAGATTTTTAAGTATCTACAGCTGTTGGGATCAATGCAGAGCTAAAAAAAARTTACAATTAGTACCCTTTGTACCAAGCTCATCTCTGCTCTCAACGGATTTTCTCTTACAAATGTCTTTTACTTATTAATCTTGGGGAGGTTGACAATGACAGATGAAAGAGGAGGCTGWTCAGAGTTAAGAAATATCCTAATCTACGAGCACTCAAATAATTTTACTCTTTTTTACTGTCTTAAAAGGGAGCTGATAAAAGAGATTCATGAAGGTATAAGAGATAGTATAAAGCACAACTTTTGAGATAAGCACAAGAAATGGTGACAAGAGCCCTGATGAAATATAAAGGGAACTAATTTTTAGGAACAGTGGGCCTTTTTTTCTCAGTAGTCAGTCTGCTGAGTCCATTTTGGAGGATAGCTCTCTAAGTATGCTGAATGATGGGATGCTCTGGAGGCTTGATTTCCCYGGAGACACTGTTGAATATTGAAGTCAGGCTCTTTCTCCAGTTGATCACCTTCCTGGCATTACTTTTCTGAAGTTAGCACCCTTTAAATCACTTGGGAATTGTTTAGGCAGCCTCGGCACAGGTAAGTAGCAAGGCAGGGATAGTTCAGCTTAGTAAAAGCAAAAAGAAAGGAATGCAAGAGATTGAACAATTCAGCACTACCTCTTTCTGCTTTCCTGATAGAGCTCTTARAACACAGCAAGATGAAAGTGTATTCTTTATATAAATAAAAGAAAAAACCTTCTGAAATCTKTAGGAAAGCTCTTTGCTCTGAGGCCATTTAAAATGGTCAAAGTCAGGTTTGTGACAGTCCTAGGAAACAACCAAGTAAAAATGACTCCATGGTCTGAAAGARCTCTGGGCAGTGAGCAGAGAAATGAGTCTTGCTTGCCTTGCAGGTTACTGGATTTCCTGGACTGGATGTTGCCACCAGCCTTGAAGGCATCTTCTTCTCCTTCCCCCACWCACCACATACATTTTGCACTCCCAAGGTTTAAAAGTCCATTTGTGCTTGCATCAGAGGCATCTAGGAGTCTGTCTGGGAGCTCAGCACCTCTGTACATTGTAATAMAGGGCTCTATAAAGGTAGGGAAGGATTGGAAGTTATCACAGTACCAAGCCCCACAGGTGCAGCGTGGGCTGTGCCGAGCCTCGAYGCACACCTGCTGCCTGTGTGCCAGTCTGATGCCAGCAAACACTGGCAGGAGGGTGGGCTCATGCCACAGCCCACATGAGGTGTAAATGAGAGAGGACCTCTGGCTCCTTCTGTTCACAGTTTTTTAATTCCAAGCCATAGTCAGAGCAGCCTGGGCCTTGGGAAGCTTCCATCCCTTGGTGCTGCTGCTGCCATCTCTGCATGGGCAGGAGGGGCTGCCATGCCATGTGAAGCATATGAACACTACTGCATTAGCCATCTGCAGGACATGGAAATCTGCTCTGCTACACCACTCAGCTGCCAAACAGTTCCCAAACCCTCTGTCTTCCTTCTGCATCCCAATGTCTACCACTGCATAATGKAATTTATAAGGAATATCCAGYGTCACCACATTTCTCTTCACAGAGAAAAGCAAGACACAATTCTTCCCAAGAATATTTCTGGTTTTCACACTCTCTGAACCTCAGAGAAAGGAAAAGCAATTCTTATCATTTGCAGTGCCTGTGTTTGTGCCAAAGTAGAATGCAATATGGAGATTGTTTACTCAAAGTGWTGGTGYTTTGTTTCCTTGGCCTATCAGGTCCAARTGTGTTTTGGGACTGTCAGCTGACAGTCACAAGATTCTGTGCAGTGCGTGCAGAGTTGAGTGCTTGGCAGATCCAGTTTAGATGTAATGTGATAGAGTGTAACATAGTATAGRATAATATAGTATAATAAAATAATTAATTAGCCTTCTGATAAGATGGAAATTTCAATAATCTAGTTATGCTATAACATTTATTTCACCTTTRCATTGAAGAGAATTTAAATATGAACCTCTTGATGTGGCCTAATTAAATGGAGAACATTTTGTCATTATCYAGGAAGGCTCAACTCTCACTCATCCTCATAATTAAAATATATTGAATTCTGCAGGCTGATAGTACMACTTGAGATAAACCCTTTTAATTTAGGGAAGTTTGTAACGATGAAACGGAAAGACAAAAGCATTTGTTGCGAATCCTGTTCAAGCTTTATGATAATGAACTTTTGGGAAACAATGAATAATTGCTAGGGAGTAATGCTAGTGCTTTGGGATTACCGTAATCTTGGATGAATGCTCTGGATTGTCTGAAACAATATCCAAGGGTGGCAAGTGCAGCTGTTTTGCAAGGAGCTGCAAGGAGTGCCAAGGCTTTGCAGTTCTGTCAGAATTCATCCTTCCAGGGAACATTKCCTGTTATTAAAAGCCAGTTTTTTTACTCATGTACTATTATATTAGCAGGGGATGCCCCAGCGAAAGCAGGAATGATGCATCTGACTCCATGTTCTCWGAAGGCTCCTTTATTACTTTATTATACATATTATATTAAAGAATACTATACTATATTATGGATACAGAAAAGATATTTACAGAATGCTAAAATGGTAATAATAAAAACTTGTGACTCTTTCCAGAGTCCTGACACAGCTTGGCCCTGATTGGCCAAAGAGCCAAAACAACTCACAGCAGAATCCAGTGAAACAATCACCTGTGGGTAAACACTCTCCAAACACATTCCACATGAGCACAGCACAGGAGAAGCAAATGAGATAAGAATTGTTTTCCTTTTCTATGCGGCCTCTCATCTTCCCAGGAGAAAAATCCTGGGCGAAGGAATCTTTTCAGAGAATGTGGATGCCACAATATACYGTGAAGTTTCTTATGGATGTGGGATTTTGGTAGTCTCTGTGGASTTGCTTGCACTAGTGCAAAGCCAGCATTATGTTGCTGTGCTGATTTTACACTATTTTGAGCCTCTGGGGTAAATGATCACCCAAGATACTCATATGGAGGATTAGATGCCTTTTCAGGAAAAATACTTCCTCTTCCAGCTCTAGATAATCTTGTTCTTTTTTCTGACTTCCTGAGCATTACTAAATGCTGCCAAGCTCTTCTCCTTCAAGATCTCTTCTACTAATGAGACCTCATTCTAGCTTAAAGTGTCCCTCTGCTGTTCACTGTCTTTGAGAGGCATTACAATCCATCCCCTTCTGACAGAAGCACTGGGAACAACTCTTAGAAAAGTGGGTTATGTTCTGACTAAGCATCATGGGGCATGGGCTGAAGTGTTTGCTGCCTGTCAAGATTCATGGGAGGCAAAATGGTAGAGGTGAAGTGGTCAAAATGTGACCTTTGCTGAGGGYAATCCTGAGCCTTTAGTTAAATTTTGAATTCATTGATGTGGCCAGCTGAAAGGACATAAATAGCGTGTTCTTACTGCCAGCAGGGCTGACTTCCTAGCATATCCTGAAACAGGCACTGAGGTTTTTTTAGTGCTTTTCCTAGAGCTATAAAGATGCCAGAATTTATCTGGCTTGCAGCTTAGCTCATTTGGATCCCCAAGCACCTGGTGCCTCAGGAGCAGTGCTGCGTGAGGAGCGTCCCTGTGCCGTTTTCATACAGAAAACAAAACGTGGCTGTGAGCTTAGCAGGGTAAGCAAAGGGGTGCTGCCATGGTGCTGAGGAGGAGGAGTATGCCTGTGTTATCCCAGACACCAGTGACACACAGGACAGTAATGCCATTCACCATCTGAAACAGAAAAAGCAGACCCTGAGGAGACGAGCCCCAAAGGGCACAGAGTCTACAGGGGAAGATGGATTGGCATTAAAGTCATTAGGGAAATACTAAATTTTTTAGCTTATGTTTCTAGTAAAGGCTTTTCAGTAACTCCTTGTCGGCAGGATTGCCCCACATCTTGTTAGATTTTGAGGGGGTTGGAAGCTATTTCAGGTGCAAGGGCAGTTGTGCTCTGTAGCTGGTTAGAGGAGAAACAGATGAGCAGGACATCAAAATGAGAAATAGCAGGGACGGTCCTTCTTCACCTTCATGCTGTCCTCATGTAGYTCAGGCTGGCTGAGACAGGCTGCTAGACTGGAGGAGAGTAGGTAGTTTTCTGTCTGAAATTGAAGCAGCACCTGGTGCAGGAAGAGAGTGGATGTGGACTACAACCACACTCATACAGAGCAGGAGTCACCTGCTTTTGCTGTGGTCTGGGCCACCCCACTGGCACTCCTCACCTAAACTGCACCTAAATGATTGCATGGCAAAACAAACACTTGCAATTTCCATTCTTACTACCAAGATTGTACCTGGATTGAAGCTGGAGACATCCAGCTGTTCTGAGCTGAAAGCACCCTTGGACAGATAATAAAGATCTGAGACCTCAGCAGAGAGGAGAATGCCAATTATATAAAAGCATATTGAGGAGTTCCTTGAAGATTGTTTTTCTGTCTTGTGGGATCTCAACTTAGCACTATAGCTCTGGTTTATATATTAATGTAAGCCTAGGCATCCTTAACTGAAAGCTGATTTTTTAAAAAATTAACTGCAGGAAAACCAGCCTCAACAAATTCTGCTCCCTATCTGCCATCAAGAAAAGCCTATTAAGAATAATTGTTGGGTTTTTAGTTTTCAAAGAACCCATAATTAAATTTTATTGTCTGGTAAGTGATTAGAATTAATTGCTTTCACAATAGCTCTGGTGCTCATTATCTACTTTAAATTGGGAGTGGCTTTTCAGCAGAATTCCTTCGTTTACCACAATTCCTTTCTGTTACAATCCTAGCCAGAGAAAATCCATCACAAAGGCTGTTCCCTTTGAGAAATTACTGAAAACTGACAGGTGTTGATTTAATGTATCATCTTCAGCAGATCAGGATTAACTSAACAGAAGGGCTTCTCCCAGTGTTGAATCAGAAGTGTGAGGCTAGAGAAAGCCACTTCCACACTGGTTAGATTTTCAAACCCATGTATTAATGGGCAGTACTGTATATGAGTTTTTTTAAAATGGTTTACTGGTGCCAGTCTGAGACCTCATCCTATGTAGAGGGAAGGAGATATTACAGATCTACCCAATCAATAATGGTAGTTGTCTTTAGCTGCTGTTATGCTGGTTGAAGACCCTTTTCTCACCCTTTTGCCTGGCTTGAGTTTGACCATCCATTCATTTTAGCTGTGACTTACATTAAGCTTGATTTGGAAGCACTGGCTTGGTGCTTGGAATTCCTACAGACTTAAAGAGCCAGAGTACACCTTCCTGGAGACCAGCCACACCTCATTCTCTGTCTACAGCCATCCCTTGCCAGTGGCATCTCCCCAGGAAAGCTCCTGAGCTCTGGACTTGCAGTATCATACCTCCCTTAAACAAATGYTTTCTCCAAGGGCCTTTCTGAAGCTTCCAGGAGCTGCAGGCTGAGGATGTGCTCAGCAGCAGTGCCCCTGGGGCTCAGCTGAAGAGTAAAGCTCATTGCCTCATGGTTTTTTGTGGGGCATTCTCTGAAACAAATCCTGCAGCCTTTCCATGCCATGCACACTGTTTGGCTTTTCATCTCTGATATTAACCCAGAGCAATGGGCAGCAGCATAAAATCCCCTTATGCAGAGAGCCTAATCCAAATTCTGCATTTCCACTCATGTGTGGCTGTCCACTGGTGAGAGAATGACTTAGAGGATGCCTGAGTCCTTCAAGGGCACTGCCTAAAGCATCTGGTGAATGGGGTTGCATAAGTACTGTATAAAATAGAAAACTGTGRTACTAAATACAGTGTGACTTCACTCTTAGGCTGTATTTTTAGRTTGTTAGAGTGCTTCAGAGGATGTATTTATAATGAGATGTTTTCTCTCAATGCAGGATGCTGCTCTTAGACAAAAAATCCTATACAATTTTCATACACTTGTCATTATATAAATTATATAGAGTATTAGGCCCTTTTTCTGCCCTGTGGAAGTTCAGCTGACAAAGACTTCCTCCTTCTGAATTGTGATAACTTCTGGAACTGAATGGATTTAATTGAATTATCYGTCCCACAGAAAGTTATCACTGTCTATTCAGTTCCAGGGCATAGCAGAAGGTAGGAGTGATTTGCCCTGTAGAAATGGAAGAATTAAAATATAAGGAGTATAGTCACAGGTGACTTACATGGACAGTTTCCAGTCCAGCTGAATTACTTCACATAATGTGAAATTATTAATATGATGGGTTTCGTTAAAATGTGCTAATAGCACAAGGAATGCCCTCAGTTGCTCAGTTCAGTCTGTAATAGGTGCTTGGGGAAGGAAGAACCTTRGGAAGACCAAGATTTTGCTTTGTGGTGAATCTCAAAAGCTTCCCTGTGTTAGGATCCATAGTTAGAGCATTCTGTGATAAGCAGCACCACACATCACTGTGATCTGGGCTGGAGGGGGTGACAGCCTGGAGCTTCTCCTAAAGGATGTGTTCCCCCCTTCTGCGGGCAGCTGGGCAACCAGCCTGGCCCATCTAACCAAAACAGCTGCCCAGCACTTTCCTCACATGRCCCCCAAGCACAGGGACTGCTTCATACCCCAAGGAAGGATTATTTCTTTTTGAAAGGGATGTAAATTGTGTCACTAGCAGTGATTCACTTTCCCTGCAAACTGTGCCCTGGGTTAAGGGCTGCTGGCAGTGTCCTGTGGGCACTCAGTTTGTGGTGATTGGGAGTGGGGCTGGGCCCAGGCTCATCCCCAGTGGGCACAGCTGTGCAGGACAGGTGAATGCTATTGAAGGGAACGAGCCATGGGGTGCCCAGGGGCACTGACCAACCACCACAGGGAGCAGAGGGCACACAGGTGCAGTGCATCAACAGGAGGGGATAAAAGGCTGGGCTGAAGAACAAGAAGGGCAAAATGCTTTAAGCCTTCTGATAGTGTATGGTGCTGCTCTGTGTATCGTGGCTGTGACATGTACTGGATGGTGACCCTGACACGATTTGGGATTGGGCTGTAGGGTGAGGTACAGCCAGAGGTGGAGCCCAGCGTAGCACTGAGAGCAGAAGGGAGACACTGCCTGGTCCGGACCAGACTGATTTTGACACCTGGGGTACAGGTGAGCTGCTGGGGAYGTAATGGAATAATGGGAAATAACTTGTCAAGTGAAGAACAGAGTGTAATTTTTTTTTACTCTGTGGATTGGGGCCATCTCAGCTGTGACAGTGTCTGAAGGAGTGATTTGCTGTAATCATACATTTACTGTAGTAAGTGTACCCTAGGCTTGGGTGTTAGCAAGGAGTAATCCCTTTGATGATCTGGCTGCCTTAGCCAGGTCAGTGGTCTAAATTAGTACCTGGAGTCAAAGGGATTTTTGTTACTCTAGATAAGGATCCCACACTGAAGCTGCTCAGGATTTTTTCCTGGGCCCATCTCTACCTCTAGTACCTCCTCCAGGYTGCAGTGGTGGATTGCCACACTGARAACTTGATAAGGAAAAGTATTTCTGCAAAGAAACCTTCTTCTTTTCTTTATTTAAGTACTTCTTTTCTAAAATGAAGCAAGTTAAGAGGGAAAATAACTTTGGTCATCTTTTCAGGATCGTTTTTGTTTATGCTTGTGTTAAAAAACATAAAGGAAAAGCTCCTAAAACCAGACTCTTCACAGTAAAATGAGTAGTGAATAGTGCCACTTCGGTAAATGTTACCATTCATTTTTCAATAAATTACCAATTTATCCTTCTGAATGTAGCAATAAAAAGAGATAAAAGGACAGAAGGAGGAGGAAAACTTAGGAGGTTTATGTTTATGGCCAAGCATTTGGTTTTATGTTTACCTCATGGAAAGTAACTCCATATATCATAATAATTGACTTCACCAAGTACCTTTGAAAAAACAGACTTTGCTACAAAAAAGCATCTTGTTCTAGAGAAGCCTGTGCATGGTTTTCCACTAAGGAAAACTTTCTTTTTTGAATCAATGGTTTAAGCTTTGTACAATGTTTCTATGTAGTGGTTCATTTGCTCAGTTGGTACTGAGAACAAGCAAGATCATGGCATAAATATGAACAAAATGTTTATAGTTTGCTTAAACCCTAAACAAATCATCACTTATCCACCATCACTCCAGGCTGATTTCTAAGAACTTCCTGTAGTGAGGGCTTCCCCCTACCTTACACACTTCCAGATATTTGCTTGTCACCATTTTGACCCCAGTGATTCATGGGGACCTCTTCCAGAATCCTGAGCAGGGATTTTGATCCACCAGACTTCTGAGAGGTCACTGGATTTTTCCTTGGCATTCTGGCACAGGAAACAAGGACTCTCAAGCTGCTGAGCTGCTGAATTTTTCCATCATTTAACACAACAGAAGCAAGTTTTGTTGCTGATCTGTTTAGGAAACAATATTTGTGGCAGTTCCTCTCTGAGTCAGAGAGCAGAAGACTGGATTGTGGTGGGCAATAAAAAACCCTGGTGCTCCTATAAGGACTTTAATTACTCAGCTTGTTACAAGTGAGACCAAGGGAGGCTGGTGGCAATGCCAGCTTCAGAACAGCTGCAAAGGATTTATTTTTCCTCAGTGATGARTGGAAAAGGCTGTAAAAATACTGTACAAGGTTGGCTAATAAACTGTATTTTATTAGCCATTCTTATTATGAGTGTTTACAAGCTGGTGTGCTGATAGGCATTTTGATGAGACAGTATTCCTTAACTGTAATCATTCTGGAATTAAGAAATAAAGGACAGAAAGCCAGAAAGCTGGAAAACATGGCACATGCATATGTCAGACCCAGATTTATAGCCAGACAGTGAGAAGCTGCCTTGGCAGCAGGTTACTCTGGATGGTTACAGTGCTGGCCTGGCCAAGTCCTCAGTGGCTTGTTCAAAGTAGATAGAYAGTGTGATTTGTGGATGTTTCCTTGGAACATCCAGGCCCTGAGGTGTGAAAAAAAGGCCAGCAAGCTGATGGCATCCCTGTCTTCTGCCCCTTRTTCCCCTTGGTGTCTGGGGTGGCACAGAGAATGAACAAAAAGGCCTGGACAGCCTCCCCAGCCCATCTCACAGAACGAGCCCTTTGCAAAGTCAAGACTTAATCCTGGGGATTGGAGTCCCATTCTACCACCACTGAGCTCCCTCACGGTGTTCTTTGTGTGCAGTTATGATGCAATTTCCTGCTCCCAAAGTGGCCTCTTCCAGGCTGGAGCTGTTTTCTAGCATGCTTCCAGTAGCAGTGCACTTCCCAGGAATGCTGCCTGACCAGGGGCTCTGATGCACTTGTGTGTTGGCAGCATTACACCTCAGGCTGTGATACACCAACAGTAACAGTCCCATAATCACAGTAATGACAAGCTAGTGGGAAATTGAGTTTAACCTTAGAAAAGGCTCTGTGAAAATGTCCTTGTGGTTATTGTCTCTGGCTCTCTGTTTATTGCTGTTCAGTCACACRACCAAAAACGTGCTCTGCTTGCAAGAAGAAAGGTTTTACTGGCTATTTTTTCATTGTGCTTCCCTTCTGCCCTCCCCTTCTGCTGGCAAGCCTGCAAATCTACCCTGGGTTGCCAAGGTCCTGCTGGTTTCTTTACTTTTTATGCCTAATTTCCAATAATAATTGTTCTGGAGGAAAGCCCCAGCCTTGGTGGCAACTGTGAGTCTGCTGTGGGCAGCTGGTGTGCCCTGGGGCATCTGTGTGACCTGGTGCCTCAGCTATGGGGATCTGCTGGTCCTGTCACCTAAGCAGGAAAAGCTGCTGTGGAAAACAGGTAGCATTCAGAGCAGCAGTCACCTAGGGTCAGATCTTTTAGGAAATTAAATACATAAAGTTGCAGATCTGGCAGAGTTTCATGGCTGTGTGTTTTTGTGAGTCATACTTTGTACCAGTGGTTATTCCAGGTCTTGATCAAATTCAAACCTTGCCTGTTATTTCAGTCCCTCCCTGAAACAAAGGAAATATGCCCTGCTCTGTTAGAGTACTGTAAGAATACACCTGTGAATATCCATGATGGGGATGGAATTTCTGACTTGAGGCTCAATTGTCTTGGGAGACCTTCCATTAATTTCATTGAGGTTTTGGAGATCCCAGAGGATTATTTCCCCAGATATGAAAGGATCAAAGAGATTTGTAGCTTATCTTCATCTCTCCATGGGCTGATTCCCTTTTCACTGTTTGCATCTGGGAAAAGAAGCAAGAACACATATATCCTAATATTTTAGGAAGCAGGCAATGGCTGCCAGCTGTCATGGGAATGTTATGCATTCATGAATGGCATAGTAGGTGCTCTGTGTTTTGTTAAGAACCAAGTAGCACTGGTGAAGCAGGCATCCAGGTAAAGATGTGGCCATGCCACCAGATATCTCCTTGCTAATACAGGGCAAACRGCACCCAATTTCTTGAGGTTCAGGTGGTGGGGAACTTTGTACAGAGTGTAATTGTGCTAAGTAGATTTTTAGCAGAATCCAGCATCCACATGGCTGGATAGATGTGTTCTGAGATTAGGGTTTTTTTGGTCTAGTTYTGGCAACATCTTAGAAATTGCACATGACTATTCTTCTGTTTTGAAAAGAAACTGCTGATCTCGTTTAACTTCAAGAAGGTTCTTCAAAATGATTTTGTTTTTTCAAATACAGCAGAAAAGTCCTCAAATCTGAGTGCTGTGAGAGTGTTTGTTAAAAAAAAAAAAGAAGAGACCATTTTGAAAGCTGGTAAATTAAAGACAATTTTAAACAGCTTTATAAAGATAATTTCCTTTGTGCTCAGTGCTTTGGCATCAGATTGTCAAACAATACAAACAGGCAGAAGAGCTGGACCATGTCACTGTCACCTTTCCAAAACCAATCTCCAGCCAACTGCAGAACTGGATGTTGCTCACCATTAACCCTGAAAGGAAAGGATACACTTTATTCAAAGCCTATCTTTTCCTTAAATATATCACCTATCTAAATATTGAGCAACTACAACCTTATGTAATTGTGGGGMAGCTGGAAGATTWTTTTTTTTTTAACAGAACAATGCATAAAATAAAGCACTCAYTTCCTAATGAACAATCCATGTGCTTCTCTCTTCAGGGAGAGCAGTGTTCATTTGCCCAGCTGAACAGAGAAGAAAAATTATCAGGGAAACTAGCATCAGTTCTGTCAATCTGTGAGTACTCTAAAGCTGAAAGTTAGGAGCCAAGTTGGTCTTGTGTGTTAGAAGAGCATGATGAATATAGTGGCCATATGTGTCAGCACCTACRCTGGAAGATGTAGGATCAATCATGCTGCAGGAACAAGGCTTGAACAAACACAACCATCTCCCTCCGTATGCTCTGTGTAACATTGCAGGTGACCACTATGATGTGGGAAGGGCCTGTGATCTACAAGGAAGAAATTTCCCAGATCTTAAATTTGAGRGTTGAGTTTAGGAGCAGGAAAAGTTTGAAACGAAGCCCCAGAAGGAGTTTACCTATCCTGCAAGCAGAAGTGGGAGCTCCACAGTCACTGAGCTGGTGTCAGTAAATAGCTGTGTTTGCAGATGCTGTRCTGCCTCTTGTGGGTGTTTGCAATCTTAACAATGAGGGAGAAGGGAAAGTCTGGGGAGATAAAGGACTGAAACTTATGCTTTTTAAGATTCTTCTCCAATATAATTCTAAAACTAGCTCTGCCATTAGTTGTAGACMCACTTTTCTAACTGGTTGTATAGAGGGGCTTGACATCACAGAAGCTTTTATGCCTTAGACCTTTGTGAACTCAGGGATTCGAGCATTCATCCTGCTTAATTTTTGCTGTCTAGAAGTCACACATCTTGTGGAGAAAAAGAAACTTCCACAGCTTGCTTATCTGAAATGTCTTGTCTTGGGTAGACACCGGTCTCCCTTTGGAGGGGCCTGTCTCTGTTCTGATGGTGCAGAGTTCTTCAGGGTAGGGGATGAAGCCTGTGAACATCTTCAGGAGAGGCAGTGGCTGAGTAGTGAAGTGTGAGGTACAACACAGTATAACATAATGCCTTTAAGAAAAAAAGAAGCCTAAGATCTTGTGGGAAACAGTGGGCTTTGACTTGTCCATTACCAATGAAGAGATGAGGGCTGCAATGGAAAGTCTAATGAAAATTTGGGCCAATGCTTAGCAAAAACCCCAAAATACTGGCAGGATTGGGAGAGCGGTAGGGGTCATCTCTTAGTGAAGCTGTACGAATCCATGGATGGCCACACTGCCTATAGGCAGTTCTCATCTATAAAGCATGTGGGAGAAAGGAAAAGGACACAAGGCTTATCAAGAGTTAGCTTTCATACACTGAATAAGCTAGAAAGCTCTGATTCTCTGTGGTAGAGTCTCAAAACCTGTGTGGGGAAAGAGAGAAGAAATGGGAATCAGATGGTCATCACAAGTTCATACATACTCAAGGAKACTTGGAACATGCTCATGAAAAAGAAATCCACTGCATTATAAATGCAGATTCCTCACTTCAGGTGTGTGACCTCCTTGGTAGCAAACATGTGAGGATAAGATTAGCCTGTGTGGAATGGTCACATGCCAAAGGGCAGGGGTTGCACTGCTGTAAACACTGTGGGTTTGCAGAAAGTCTAAATCAGGTCTGAACCTGGCCCATGGGCTGCAGCAGCCTTCTCCCTGTTTGTACTCCTAATTTCACACAGGGCTTGGGACGGCTGAGAAATTTAAAAACTGATGTTTTGGTTAGATTTTAAATACCCCTCCCCCCAGCACTATC
Organism: Cardinalis cardinalis; assembly: GCA_014549065.1. NCBI lineage: Eukaryota > Metazoa > Chordata > Aves > Passeriformes > Cardinalidae > Cardinalis > Cardinalis cardinalis. Next base: position 1,076,164 of record JACDOX010000087.1, on the reverse strand, counting down.
CCTGCTTAAAATTCCTAGCTATCAAACAGCCACTTCCTCACAGATTATTGGCTTTTCATGTTGCTCAAGTGCAGCCTTTTCATCAGACCGCATATGTTCTGATCACTTTCTGGCAATTTTTCTTATTGTAAATAAAGCCCATTCAGGCACAGTTTATATAACCACTATCTGGATAATACCCTCCTAATGACCAACTTTCCCTGGAGAAACACAATCATATCTCTTTCCCCGTTTCTGCCAACTGCATTTGAGTTGGCCACAGAGCCAAGCGTGGCCCTGCTATTGTATTAGTGCAGATGGGTGGGAGTCACAAAAGCCTGAATTGGAAAATTCCCAACCTGTGGGCAAGAGCTTTGTTTTACTTCTTTCTGTTGTAGGGGTTCCCACTGATTGAGTTGGATAGAAGTTTTCTGTACTTTGAGACCTTTCCACAAGYTTGAAGGGGGAAGCTTTCAAAAGGCTTGTGCAAAATGAGAGGATTTGTGTTTGGGTAGGATTGCAAAGAGGAAATATACCTCAAATCTTATCTGATGGAGTGTTGTTTTGTGTTTAGATAGGTTTGCCAAGAGGAAATATACCTCAAATCTTGTCTGATGAAGTGCTGTCTACAAGTAATTCCACGGGCCCTCTCTTGCCATAGGTGTGCCCTTTTCTCTTGTAAGATGATTTGGGTCCATTTAAGCTGCTCCAAGTTCAGGCAGCCTGGGGATCCAGGGCAGGGGAGTGCTGGAGGACAAGTGAGAAGTTCTCACAAGGTGCAGCCAAGAGCTTTGCCACCAGCTGGCAGGGAGTAGCCAATTGTGTAGGCAAMCATAGCAGCAGCTTGCATTGTAAGAATTGCCAAAATCCTACTAAATTAGATGGTATTTTGAAGTGCTGTGTTCCCAAAACCCAGCTGTGACCCCAGTGCAGCTGGAGTGAGGGGTGGTGCTGAACATGGTGGAGCTGGCAGTTGCCTTCTGCAGGTATTGATCCCAAAGCTAACACGTGCTGAGCAAAGACTTCCTCTTTCTCGAGCTCTTTGTGTGAGTAATTTGGTCGGCTGCTTGCCTGACCTTTTAAGCTAAGCGTGGCAGGGAAAGGGGCAAGAATGTTCTTGTTACTGCTTTCCTTCAGGCTTCCCTGAGCCCTGTGACATGTGGAGATCTCAGGGAAAGGGTTACAAGACCACAGATGACAAATGAGTTGTGTAGCTCCAAGCCAGGAGGCCAAGTATCAACCCTCTCCACTGTCTCATCTTGTGCCAGGTGAGGCCAGCAAGGAATAGGCCTGATGTGCTTAGAATTTATTTTGGGTTAGGGAAGCAAGGCAAATTGTGCATTTTTTTTTCCTTCACAAATAACTTAAACATACCCCAGAAAGCAAACCAGCTGGTGAAATGCAAAGACACGCTTTCAGATCCAGCAGAACAGAAAGAAAAAGGGGGAACAAAACATCTTTCACATGCCTTTATGTGAATCAGACAGACAGARAAGTAATTGTGTCTTTTCTGGTAAAAACACCATCATTTGTGTCCTTTATTGGGAAACTCCATCCCCCTTGCAGACCCCTCATTGTCCATGCTAGGAGAGCACATTTTGCTCGTTTTGGTTGGAAGCACAGTGACAAGGTGGAGCTCCTTGGCTCAGGCTGGATGCATGGCCCAAGGCTCACAGTTCAGCCAGGGACCATGTGTTCAGCATGGACTGACAGCCTGGCTGGAAGTAATTCATGGCAGAGGTTTCCCTGAGACAATGAAAGGGAGAAAGGGAATCAGTTCTTGGTGTCTCCAGTGCCTTTGTACATCACGAAAGCCYGCCCTTGCATTGCTCTTTCTCATGTTTTTTTCCCAGCATCCATTATCTGTAATTAATAAGCCCAATGCCTGAGGATCAGATGTGGGTTGTGGGCCAGGAATCTGTTGGGCTACGTGCCCTACATGGACCCCAAAGAAAGCCATTACTGCCCACAGCACTTGGACAATGACACAACTTGATAAATGTACCCCAAAACTGAGGAAAATTAATCACTCATCAACTGCATTATGCTACATCAGGACGTTTGCAAATTGTTAGCGGAAAATTTGAATGTAAAATATTTATAAATTCTTTTCTATTTTTAATATTCTGTGGAGATTTGGCTGATATAGCAATTCTTTACATTGCACAGAAATATGATATACAGCATACTGCAGAATATATCACCATGTCTCTCCAGATCCCTGCCAGCATACTGGGGATGATTTCAAGGTATGTCTGTATGAGAAAATCACTGCTGGCTCAGTGATTAAGCAGCAATGCCAAGTCCTGTGACTTTGGATCTCAGCTTTCATTGCTTCCAAAAGGCCTGATTCTGCTCTGTTATAGTGCCAGTGATGCCCTGTGAAGAGAAATTGAGTCCAGAGCTCATACCTGGGCCAGATGGCCTCTCAAACCTGCAGGTCAGGCTGCAGTCTCACTGGCAGGAGGCTGGATCCACCTCAGAGTCACATCACCTTTCATCTTGCTGGAGTCACTCTGGTCTGATGCGGGTAAGGGGCAGAGAGCCCTGGGTTTGGCCAAATTATCAACAAGGCCTTTGTGGATTGCTGCAAATTTTTAAATGCCTCTGTGGGTTTTGCAGTGGATAAAACTGGCAGAAATTAGCTCCAAATGTGGCTGGCTCAGACAAAGGAGTCAGCAGTGCTCAGACTCAGAGAAASCAGTAGCAGCTTTTTGGCTCAGAAGAGAAAGGGAAAGTGAACCCCAGGATTCAAAACAAGAGTCTGGCAGAGAAAATATAACCCAAAGAGCAACTGGCTTAAGCAGGTGAGCTGATTTTGCTGCTCTCTTGTGTTAGTGCCATCTACCTATTGCTATATTTTTTTATTTGTAAGGAAGGGATTTGCAAAATAATGGCTGAGCTGTGGAAACTCCCAAAGCCTGCTCACAACAAGGGGTCCCAGCAGCTGGATGAGACAGAGGAGCACTGGAGTAGCTGGAGCAGGATCTGCCCTCATGTTGGCTGCCTGCAGAGTGTCACTCGTGGCTCAGGGATGCAGGGCAGACTCTCACTCCTTAATGCTCATTGTTGCTTGAGTGTTGTGAAACCTTCACAYAGCATCCCTCACAGGATCTGTCCCTAGTTTTGATTCTAAAAAATGCAGCGAGAAATTCTGAGTCCTAATATTGGTGGAGAAACTCCAGCTGGCCAGAGCTACCCCTGTGCAGGTGATTTGAACAGAGCCATTGGTTAGCACAGTGACAGTCTGGGGCCAGGCMGAAGATGCCATGGAGTGTTTTCTGATCATCTCCAGAGGTGTGAGAGTCTCTTCTGTACACACACATCCCCATGGCAAAGGAGGTGTGTCTGCACCTCCTCTTCAGGCATTCTCAAGCCAGCTCTAAGTTCCTAATTCAGGCATTGCTGCAGGYTAACACTGCAGCCCTGTAACTGCCTGGATGAGGTTTAACCTTGATTTACCCTTTATTTTACAAAGTTTAGCCCTTTTTCAGAGTACAGGTCCCTGAGTACAATACCTCCAATCAATCCTGTTTAAGATAGGCACCTCTTCCGAGCTCAGCTCTGGCTGTAAGAGAAATGGGTAATGATGAAGCCTTGTGTTTGTTCAACTCTGTTTGGAATTTACAGCGCTTTGTAAATGATTTATTGCAGTCATAATAATTGATGCCTCTGCAAATGGATTCCCGTCAACAATACATTCATACCCAGGCCTTCATCTCAGGCTCATGGGGACARTAGACATTTAATGGGAAAACTAGTCTGGTTGCTTTTGGCTCTTATTTATGTACTGCAATGAAGTGCTTATCTGCCTGGTGGTGGTTCTTGTTTCTGTAAATGGAAAACTGTGGAGGGAGCAGGCCCACAGGTGCAGGTGCTGTGATACACGTCCTACCTGTGAACAGGCAAGATAGATCAAAGACAGATCTTTACCTCTCACTCTTCCCTTCCTCTCAGCCAAGATGGAGAYTCCTCTTCTTGCTGTTCTTGTCAAGACTTCTAGAGACCATGTAGTTTCYTACTTGTACTCCTTTATGGCCCTATGTTTGATGCTAAAGAGATAGGAGAAACATCTTCACCAGGCAGGTCAGTTCTGGGTTTTCCATTAGATTTCCCCTTTCTTTTTTACTGGCTGGCTGTGAAAGCTTCTGAGTGAGAGTCCTTGTCTTGCAGGTCCTGTTGCCCTCTTGTTAAGTTTGTTCTCATCTGCTTCCCCCMGTGTAAACAGCTCTTCTGTGATGGGCACTGAGTGTTCTCTGCCTCTGTGAACATAGGGCACTTTAGGATTGTGGAGAAACTGGCAGTTTCCTTGTAGCTGCAAATGCAGGGAAAATATCAGTGTGGAAAACACCAGCACAGAAAATATGGGGATGTTGCTGTTACTCAGTAGTGTCTGTGAACATACCATCACCATTGAACTGACTTGGAAAGGAGGAATTCAAGGAAGCAATGATTCCTTTAGCAAGACCTGCTGAGTGAGTTGTCCACGTTCACCAGTCCATTGACTCCACTCTTGGGGTGTTGATATCTYCAGCTTCAGCCACAGTGACCTGTGGTCTCAGCTGTGACAGGGAATGTCATTCTCCAAAGCACACTGCTTATGTATTTTTGAAGTAAGGATAAAAGGCTTGTATGGATGTGTGAATAAATGCARCAGAAATATAATTCAGCTTGTCTTTTGGATTCAGTAATCCCAAATAGCCAGAGATTTGTGTTTCACCTAGTGCCTGATTACTCCTTTCAGTCATCTCATTAAGTGCCTCATTTCAGGGTGACTACAACACAGTATCTCCACGGGGTTCAGCACAGCAGAGTAATTGAGACCTTGAGATCCTACTGTCACGAGTATCAGCAGAAAGGAGCAAAAACGGGTGTTTTTTTAAACAAGGTACTTCAAAGCGAGGAWTTGCCTTCCAAAAATAGTAGCCAGTGCTTTCAGAAGTCAGTTGTGGTTTTAAGGTGTTAGCTGATCTTTGGTACATCTTTAGGATCTGGAGAAGTGATGTCTGTCTTCACTGTACTGAGTCATGTACASGGACTGAAGAACAGTGCATGAGGAAAAGATTTTCAACTCCTATTAGAAAGGCTGAGCTGGGAAGGGATGGAGTCTTTTCTAGGTGTGGTGAGCTGGCCTAATCCTCTAAGATAGCCCCATATCATGTCTGGAGTTCCCTGGAACAAGGTGGGACAGACTTGGTGTTCCAGATGGCTTTTTTGCTCTTATATACTGCTCAAGTTTTTTTCCTGGTCTTTATGCTTGTGGCTCAGAGCAAAGGCACTTTRGAGCCTGTGGCACAAGTGATAGAATAGTTTGGATTGGATGGGAGTTCATCTATTCTAACACCTTCCATTAGCCAATCAGCTGAGATGTGTTTGCTGGGGGCTCTTTTTCAAACTCTTAACTCTCTTTACTTTTAGGTAGTTTTCTGGTCGATCAAGATTCAGTTTTCATTATTTTCTTTCACAAATTGTGCTGGTGGCTTTTGTTGTGATTGCAAGCAGTCTTTGCTCCCACAAGGAAGAAAAGCTGARAGAACGGGGATTGTTCAGCCTAAGAAAGAGAAGGCTCTGGGGTGTCCTAACTGTGGCCCTCCAGTATGTGGAGGAGCTTCAAGAAAGTTGGAGAGGGCCTATTTACAGAAGTGTGTAGTCACAGCATAAATAGGAATGGAGTCAAACTAAGAGTAGGTTTAGATTAGATATGAGGAAAAAATTCTTCCCWGTGAGGCTGGTGAGGCACTGGCACAGGTTGCCTGGAGAAGCCGTGGATACCTCATTCCTGGAAGTGTTTAAGGCCAGGTTGAAYGAGGCTCTGAGCAACTTGGTCCAGTGGAAGGTATCCCTGCCCATGRCAGGGGCTGGGATAAGAGCTTTATTTTCCCTTCCAGCCCAAACCATTCTCTGATTCTGTGACTGACGCATCAAGATATACTGCTAAAGTCTTAGGATGCACTCGTATTTCAGAAACCACRCAGTAATTTAATTAGACTCCATCTCATGTGGTTTGGTTCTGTCTCTGCAGGCAGGAAATGTTGGGGGCATTGGAAAGGCMGTGTAGCAGCAATTCCAACCTGATGTGAGCAGGGATCCCCTTCCACACAGTGTCTTGGCACCACCAGCTCTCCCCTTTAACTCCCTCCTTCCCAAGGAAATAAAAAGGGACGTATTGCCTCCTCTCTCCYCCAGCAAACACCCTGACAATGGAGGAAGGTTTTCCCTTCCCTTCCTCTTTCCTATTCTTTTGCCTGGCATAAGAAGCACTGGCAAATCCAATTTCTTTATCCATTTTTCATTCCTGGTGGTGTGTTTGAAGCAATAACTGGTGCCATGGGAAATGAGCTGTGGTAGAAGCCCACAGGGAGGMAGGGTTGTGCAGACACTGATGGATTGTGCAAGTCAAGAGAGTAAAGGAGCTGCTCTGTTCATATTTAAGGCTACCACATAACAGACTGCCCAGGATGACTGCACCCACAGGGGTTTCTTGTTAGAGATATATTCGTCTATATTACCAATATTTACATCTCCTTGTTTTGAAAAAGCCTTGCAATTTATTTAAGAATGGGGTAAAGGAATTTCACTATTCATTTAAACATTTGTTTCATGCATATTAATTTAAATGTTAAATGCACATTAGTTTAAATGTTTTCTCTAAATCCACATTTTCATACTCAGGACTGCAATTGGCTTTATGCACTTCTAGGTCATGGTTGTATTGCTGTTTGTTTTTTGTTTTGTTTATTAATTTCTAGCCAATTAGCCTCTTCCTTTTCCTTCTAGCTTAGAGATACTGACCTTATATGATAATCTTTTTTATGTTGTTTGTTAAACACTACTGTCTTGGTTTGAAAGACAGGTGTCTGCCAAGGAAAGCAGGAACCTCCCTTGGAACGGAAAACGTGACCCCCTTCCCTTCACATTATTATCACTTTGAAATTATGGGGCTTTCATGCAAAGATGTGGGGAAGGGGTCATTACCAGTATGCATTTGTATAACAWGACAAACAAAAAAAGCAGCAACGAGCAGGAGCACAAACCCCAGACTGGCTCCTCCGGCTCTCCAGGTGCAGTTCCCATCACGGCCACCAGGGGCGCTGCTGGCTGCYGGCCGGGCAGGGCAGTGCGGTGATTCCYGCCCAGCAGGGGGCGCCGTGCAGCGGGCGCTGAGGGGCCGCAGTGATGGCRGCCGGGCTGAGGGGGGTCATGGGCGGCAGCCGGTGGCGATGGTCAGGCTCCYRCTGAGGTGGCYGCTGTGGGGACACCCCACACATCAGCTCTGGGCCCCCAAATGGCCAAGAAACAAAGAAAGAACCAGCAGAGATGCAGTGCAGGGAAAGGGCAGCAGAGCAGGATCTCCAAGTCCAGTGCTCAGGAGGGGCCGCGGCAGCGCCTCATGGGCTGAGGGCCCGGCAGAGCCAATCCCGGCGTTTGGGCGCCTCACGGGCTGAGGGCCCGGTAGAGCCGATCCTGGTGCCTCACGGGCACAGGGCCCAGCAGAGCCGATTCCAGCGTTTGGGCGCCTCACGGGCACAGGGCCCAGCAGAGCCCATCCCAGCGTTTGGGCGCCTCACGGGCACAGGGCCCAGCAGAGCCCATCCCAGCGTTTGGGCACCTCACGGGCACAGGGCCTGGCAGAGCCCATCCCAGCGTTTGGGCGCCTCACGCATGTACTGAGCTCCGAGCGGCAGGGAAGCAGGTAAATGGCTCCTCTGTCCCCTGATCCCAGAAATGGGGCTGAGCAAAACCCAGCCAAGCCTCCAGGGAGCCCCCTCATCTTTTTTTTGCCCCCAGCCATGGGGAATTTCAATGGAATGTTGTGGCACCCAGCTACATCTTCTGTTTCCCAATTGTCCCATTTGTCTCTCAGGCAATGCCATCCCACCTCTGCATTGTCCTTCTTCCAGGTAGCAGATGGGAGAGAAATTCACTGAAAAAACCAAACCCAGATCAACTACTTTTGAAGCAAGACAAACTAATGACACGGGTTATTAAACCTCACACTTGGGGATATGAGATGATTGCTGGCAGACTCTGGATGGTTTTGTTCCCTCCCCAYCTCCTCCCTCCCTGGCCATTGTGGTGCACAGGTGCCAAGGGCCAGTGTGAGGGTAGTGTCACCTTGTTCTGGAGCAGTGCACCTTATGAGAAAGACAAGGGCTGTCAGGGACCTAGACACACCCCTGCCCTGTCCCTGTGTGCCAGACTTCTGGGATTCTCAGGAGACCTGGGTTTCCTGAAATCTCAGTCTCAGTTCTGGTGTTCAAGATGATATGCATTTTAAAWTTTTTTTTATGTAACTTTAATCAGTTTTCACATAATCACAGAATGAACTAGGTTGGTRAAGACCTTTGAGACCATGGAATCCAATCTATATTTGCCTTTGCATAGGGGGAAGGGAACTGAAATGTCTTTCCAGGGTATTGCTCACCAGGTGAAGCCTGATGAGCTTGAGGTCTCAACAGACTGGGAATAGCTCAGAAGATACACAAAAAATAATGACCATCAACTCCAAACATCACCCCTGGCATGGTGGGAGACACCTAGTCTGGGAAAAGAGGTAAGAATGAGGACCTAATTAGCATCAGAGGTGAAGAAATCTGAATCCAATAGAAAACCAAACACTAAGATCTTCTTAACTTGGAACCCATGAATTCKGAACCAATTAATTTCTGTGGGGTTTGACTGGGTAAATATCTGAAACATCTAGTAAAATCCATGTGTTGTGGAATGATTTTCTCTGCACACCTGGGCTATGTATTAATGAAATTATTTCTGTTGCACATCCTGGCCAGAGCAGCATCCTGGGCAGAATAAGTAATGCCTTGATTCTCCAACACAAAAACTGTTGTTGGAAGGGTTTTGTTTTTCCCATAGTTTTGGTGACACTTGCAAGAGGATGCTTCTACCTGCAGTGAGTTCCATATGCTTAACTGCCAAGAATCATCTTGACCAGGCCCTTGAAATGAAAGGGTTACTCTTCCTGTGTGAACATTAGGAGTCATTAGGGAATCCACATTAGCTGGCATGGTCTTGGCCAAATTGATGTTGCTCCCAGATAGCCCTCCACCTTGCTGTGTGGTTGGATCTGCTCCTTCTTTCCTTATRTAATAGGCCCTGACATGTTCCAGAAGCAGCCATGCACAGATCAGGGATCTGCTGTGACTTTGCTACCAWGATCAGAGAGGTGACAATGGTGAGGACTTTTGGAAAACCTCACTCTGGAGCTTCTATATTCTACCCTTCTTGTCTCTGAAACGAGAAAGAGGAGATCACATTTTTAAAATATTGCTTAATAAGTGGATAGACATCAATTCTTGTCCCACCAAAGATATAACTCCAGTGGAAGCAAACAGCAAGCTGTTCATTAGGTGTTAGAGATATGGTAAGTTGCTTCCTGGAGAAAGCAATAAATTTGTTTTCTTGCATATTGGCACATTTTCCTCTTACCTTCTGCTCTCCTTCCCCAGTTAGTAAAGACTGTTTAAGGGCAATTTCTGTCACCCAAGCATGTCACTGCCCTTTGTTGGCATGACCTGATGAGCCCTCTGCAGCATATAATGCAATGGCTTATTTTTGCCAAGTTCACAGCACYGCCACTGCACTTGTGGGGTACCTGTATAAAGAGGACATTATCTGTAGCATCATTTAATTGTTCAAAGCAAAGAGAAAAGCATGGAAACAAAAAAACAAGGGGAAAGATACAGTGTAGATAAGCTTATGTTTTCTATTCTGAACAATAGATGAGAGACCTGATATAAGAAAGACATCAGYGTTTATTGTATCTCTGGCCCAAAAGCTGCCTGATAAATTCTACCTAATTTCAGACTTGGTTTAGAACAAAGTAGCAATCTCTTCTGAACCTTCTTTATATGCCCATTTTTATTGTAAAGCTATAGAGTGATTTTATTTTTTTTTTATGATTTGCCTTTTAATGTCCTCCAGCATTGTGCCTTTGCTCATCCATTAGCTCCAGCGTGGGCTGACATGCTGCAGCCCTCTTAACACTGAAAGGCAGTTCCTGTGAGTGGTTGGAGTGGCTTAGGCTCTGGGGTAACCTGTCACACCTCAGTGAGACTTTTGCTCAGCAGATCCTTAGCAGCACTGATAACAGACTTTCCTTGGCAAAGCTCTTCAGGCCATAGCTCCAAAGATACAGCCTGGGGTGGGAATTTATGTACTCTGTGTAGTGTGCATCTCCYGAGTCCTGCCCTAACTAAAGCTGCTAGACACTGTCCTCATAAAGACTCAATAATATTGTCTAATAAAAAGAGCTGCAGTTTCATTTTGTCATTATTTCATTACAAGTGCTTGCAGCAAGTATTTTTAGACCATTCCCATAGTTTGTCATAAATTTTTTCTTTTAACACTTGTAATTCCTAAATTATTTTGACTTTCACATTTATATGACCTATGTATTTGGATTAATATTGTGGTTTCGGCCAACAATTCTTACCCAAACGCTGTATTTTTATTGTGAGCCTTGTGTCAGTTCTCAGATTCAGGAGCCAAGTGACTTGGAGTGTTGCAGCATAAGTGATAAAGTTCCAGAAGCTTCCAGTTTGGCATCCACCCTCTTTTTTTTCCCTGATTTTCTATGAGAAACCCCACCAGGAGCCCCCAGTCTGAGCAGAGACCAAAAGGGGAACTTCCCAGGGAGCAGAGGTACCAGYTCAGCATAGTGCTGACTTCCTTCAGGGAAAGGATAGTGATTTTGGCTGCCTAACAGTGCCCTCAAGAGTGGGAAATGCAGGGACAAATTTAGAGCCCACTGGAATGAACCAGTGAATTATGGCCTTTCTAAACCCCAAGTCTGCAAGCTGGTTGTTGGCACTGTTGTGTCAGAGATTTCCAAAAGGCTGCCATCTAAAATGTTAAATATGTTCTCCTTCCTCCTACTCCCACACAATCACCAAATACTTTCACAGGGGAAAGCAGAAAAAATAGAATAAAAAGMTGAGCCCTTTCAAGGTCTCTGTAAATGTTCCAGGGACTGAGCTATATCCCAGGAGAGGGAGCTGTCTGTCTTACACAAGAGCTGCTGGAAAAGCACGTGTACCCAGGAACATGTTCATTATGATTCCATTAAGCTCTTCAGTGATATGCTTAAAGATATGGACAGAGTCAGGCTAATCATGATCTCTCTCCCTTTCTTCCCTCCATCCTATATTTCAACAGTCTTGTGGCCAGGTCTCTCAAGTAAAAATATATCTCTAGAAAACACTTTTCTTCCTCTCATTGTGCTSCTTGTTAATATTCATAGCAAATGGAGATGCAATTTGAAATCATTTAGGCTGTTATGCCATCATCAGTGGTGGCTATTTTAGACTGGATATTAGGAAAAATTTCTTCACTGAAAGGATTATCAAGCCCCGACACAGTGTTGGTGTAACCACCTCTGGAGGGGTTTAGAAGCTGTTTTCCTGTGGCACATGTGGGAAATGGTTCAGTGGTGGACTTGGCAATGCTGGGAGAGCAGTTGGACTTGATGGCCTTAGAGGTTTTTTRCAACCTAAATGATTCTATGTTTCTATGACAGTAAAATGGCACCTGGTTGAGGAAATTTTCTCTTTTGTAACATGGGGCTTTGGTCCCTAGTTCAGGAAGATAAGGCCAACTCACTAGGTACCTCTGTGTGTTGTGTGCATTTGGAAGTGGAATCACTGGTATGATATTTCTGAAGGAAGCCTTTAGCTATGGATAGTAAGGAAGGGACAGGATGAGAACTCAGCTTTGGGGGATGCAGTTTTGCTTCCGGCCAAAGCTTTGTGYGTTGCCTGAAGCAGACTAATGACCGAGTCTCACCCAACTGAAACTCCCTCTGCCTTAGCAACCTCCTTCCCCTCCTGGGAATGATGGATGAAGTAATCTGTGTTGTGGTGCTGCTGGCTGGAAGGCTGTAAATTGCATGCATGTGCTTCCAGAAATACGAGATCCCACAGTGTCTTTAAAGAGCTGCTGCTACRGGGACGCTGATGGAAGGTGCCCCTCGCAGGGGGGGCGCGCTGAAGCGCAGCCCGTGCCCAGACAGCCCCATGCATCACTGGGGGATGAGCACAGCACCCAGCAGCAGATGCTTCCCTTCAGGGGCTGCTGAGCCCAGGGAAATAGCTCTTCCCAAYGTGTTTTGTGGGAGCTTGGCATGTAACTGTACATGAACTATTGCTGAAGCAATTGCAGGAATCCAGGAGCCATTTAGAAACAAAATGAGAATGAAACAAATCATAGAAGAAAAACCTTTCTGGTTCAACAGGATGCCTCTGTCCCTCAGCCCCAGCAATGCTGTGGGTTGGGTCGGTAGCTGGTGTTGTTGTCCATCTTTGCAGCAGGCAATGCCAGTTTGTACCAGATCAGATATTCACATCAGCACACAACAGAAGTCACAATGCAAGGGCAGCAGACACACTATTATCTTCTTCAGCAGTGACTTAGTGGGACCTTGACAACACCTGTCTGCCACGGAATGGGCTGTGGCTCYGAGTCTGTGCCTCGTGCTGATGCTGGCTTTCTCTGGCAGTAAAAGTGATGTTTGCTGCCTCCTGCTTGTTGTTACCTGAGTAATTGTTGGGGCCACACTCTCCAGTCAGTGCCATGAGAAGGGTTTCAGTGACTTTCACAGGCCTGGTGGTTTTCTGATTTTCACAGAGTGATTAGGTTGRAAGAGACCTTAAAGATCATCGAGTCCAACCCGTGCCCCAACACCTCATTTAATTAAACCATGGCACTGAGTGCCACATCCAGTCTTTTTTYAAACACATTTTGTGGGATTTTACTGTCATAGAAACATAGAATCATTTAGGTWGCAAAAAACCACTAAGGCCATTAAGTACTATCATTTTGTTTTGTTTCAGTGCTCTGGCTAAATCAAAGTTTTGCAAACTCTTGTACTGGTACAGCTTRGGGGTACAAGGATGGGTGTGTCATKTCCTCCAGTGGCCTGATGCCAATAAGAGAACAAATTATTGATTTGTGCCCAAAGGGTAAGGGCAAAATCTGTCTCTCCCTGTAAACCCGGGTCCTCGGATTGCAGTGGCTGTGGGTTGCCTTGCATTAGCCCCCATGAAAATGCTTGCATTTGAAATGAGCTCCTCCTTTATAGTCTCCCATGTGAGTTGCTTATTCATAGCTGWAGCATATTATATCCCTCTGCTTGGTCTCCTGTGTGCTAAACACCATGTATTTCCCACCTGCTCAGAGTCACAGGCTAGCTGGGGCCAAACTCGTATTTCAGAAGGAAAGGCAGCAGAAGTCCAAAAGTGCATTTACAAGGTGGAGTGTGATTGCACTCCTCTTGAGCTGATGGAACTGTGTCTGAGAGCTGCTCATCTCAAATAGAGCCAATTTTGGAGTAATGATTCTGATTTTGCTGGAGAAGGTGTTTAGGACTGACAGCTGCAGCACTGTCAGCTGTGTGATGGCAAGGGGAAAAGTCCCTCCTGGCATTTATTTCTGAAGAAAGTGCTGCAGGGCTCTTCAAAGTGAAAAATAAAGTAGTAGCTTGAGCAGAGATTGGCTCCAGACTAGCTCACAGTCACCCCAAAACTGTTTGTAACCAAGCTGCAGCTTAGGGAAGGCAGTAGGACCTGGACTAAYGGGAAGAGGAGGTAACTGCATACTCTGGGGATTGGGACCATCGTTTCTATCTGCTCAGGGCATGAGGTGGAACTTCACCTCTCCCCTTGGGAATGGCTCTGCTGGGAAGCCAGAACCCCTGGCGGAGGCTGAGCGAGCTCTGCTGCRGGCTGGCCGTCAGCTCTCCCCTGCCCCCTCCTGCCCCGCCAGCGCCGTGCAGAATAGCCAAGCAGCCTGGCAAATGCCGGTTTTGGCAACACAGCCCAGAGGGGGTTGAGGGAGTCCAAGAGATTCCCCGTTTGCATCAGCAATGCAAGGGCAGCGTGGCAAAAGCCCCACTGAGCAGCTCCTGCTGCTGCCCWGTGCCCGGCTGTTCTGCACAGCCACTGCCTGCTCCATCCAACCCAGAGAAGCTGCCTGAGCACTGCTACAGGGAGAAGTGACAAACCTGCAATATAAATGTGGCTCTTTGAAGCTCTGTGAGTGACAGAGAAYACCTGACACGCTGTGTTGGGGAACGCTGCCTTTTTCTTGGTGTACTCTTGACAGGGGCATTAAAATGTATTTATATAACAGCTGGGGATGGCTTGCCCTGAGGAGTGAACTTAATTCTTAGTCTGCCAGGCACTCCTTTGTGAGTGACAGTGATTTGTCCCCTGTGTGTTCATTCTCCTTTTTGCCCTCCTGCTTTCCCTGTGCATTTTATAGAGCTGTATTTGACAGTCTAATTTCATATAACTAATAACATTATGTAGTGAAATGAGCTCAAATGTCCGTTTATCTCTCCAATGCTGAACTATTTGGTAAACACTCCTTTTCCCATCTCTCCTCTTGAGCCTCTGCCATGGTTCAGTTTTCTAGTCTCCCCTTAAAACAAACATTTTGAGGAGAGAAGTGCTGCCACATCTTTGTTCCAYGTGACTAAGCCAAGGAAGTGCTTTATACAGCCAAGAGAGGCTCTTTGGTGACAGGATGACACAAGTAACTAAACAAAAAGCTAACCTGAAATTGGCTATTTTAATTCCTCCAGTAAAAGTCTTGACAACACATTTCTACACTTCCCCTCATGTTGACACTGAAACAAAATGAATGCAGAAATCCAAGCTCTGCCAAAATCAGGGTGAGTGTSTGTGCTGACTTTCACAGCGTCAGTCTTTGCTCCTGCAGCTTCTGTTTTTTGCCATTCCCCCTTGATCTTCAGCCACAGAGATCTGTGTTTTTTGCCCAGCTGAGAGGAACCTTTCATGTAGAGAGGACTTGGGCACACATTTTACASCCCCCTCTGTGGGGGCTGGTGGGTGCAGCCCTGGAAATGCAGAGCTGCAGGTCAGCACAGGACATGTGACAAATGACACCTCTGGGTGCCTAATTAGAGGGATTTCTTTAGTAAGACTCACCTCAGGGTTTGTAGCTGAAGATAYATGTTGCTGTGAGTGCACACAGGCTGCCATCACCCACAAAAGTGTCAATAGGTTTTGTCACATCTTCCTAAATGTTTTTGCCATTGGCCTCAAAAAAATCTTGGGRCAATTCGTTCCACTGGGCAAATCCATTGGGAGAATCTTTGGAGCAGGCGGGTGCATCTCCTGCTTGTTGGTTGGAAAAGGGGCAAAGAAGAGCTTATGTGCCATCATCAACTTCTTTATTCTACACTAGATCTTCAAAACCTTGTTATCCCCTTGTTGTCCCCTTTGTATATCCCATCTGCATCCCCTGTTCCTACAAGGAGCAATCAGATGCAGGTCACTTTGAAAAGTCAAAGTTCCCAGACCTGTTTCAAAGCTAATGCTTTTAATCCCTTCTTTCCCCTGAATATTTACCTTTTCCATCATATTACACTTATGAATAATTTGGTTTAGTCAAATCTCCCATCAAATTCTTTTTTAGCCAGCTGCAGCACACCCCTCTGATTGAAAATGGCACATTTTACAGTGGGACCCTGGCCTCATCTTTTCCCATCCATGGGTCASCCTTGGTTTCTGATGTTTGCACAGACTTTTGTGGAAAACAAATTCTCAATTAAGGGAAGGGTGGGGGGCAGGCACAGCTCAGAGCTGGCAGCTTCCTGTACCTCATCCATTCAACAAAGCTGTGCAAATGAATCTGCTTGTTACCTGCTTTGTGGAGTATCACAGTACTTCCTCCTGAAATGGGAGAAATGGAGGTTTTCCTACTTATTACCTGCACTTCCACATGCCATGTGGGAATGGGACAGGCAAGGCTACTGGAGCAGCAGAGCTTGCCCTCTGCACGTACACTCTGCATCCCTAGAGAACATGTATGGACAAGGTAGCTCAGATCTAGGATTGCATCCAGCACATAATAAAACAAGTTAAGTGTGCAGGCAGCTCCCTCAGGAAGTGGGACCACCCCAGCAGCAAAACTGCTTGCTCCCTGCCTTGGTCTATGCTCTTTGTCCATGTGGAGACACCTGCTCCTGGTGAATTATAACTTTGGCATAAAAAGGAGAAGACATTCCCTCTGTTTATGGTGAGGAAGCAGAATGCTTAAGACAATAAATGAGTATGGACAAAGCAGTGGCTCAGTGACCTATTTCTACTGAGCTTTTAGAGTGCTGGATCAGGCCTTTAGATCTTTCAGCTTGTGTTTTGCCTTTTCTGTTCCTTACTATGCCATGAAAACAGAAACCAAAYCAGGAACTGTGATTCCCTTTCAGAATATAGGAAGAGGGAGAACATCACATGGAGTTGGGCATTCCTCTATCTCTCAGCTCATATGGAGTGCAAACTCAGTTCTGAAGAAGCCAGAAAAGTATTTAATATTTTATTTTTAATAAGAAATACAGCCATGTGGAGCAATTAARAAGATGGCAAGTGCTAGACTGTACAGGAGTTGCTTTCTGCTGTTTCTTCCATTGACATCTGTTCTTCTGGCTGGCCTCAAAACCGCAGCTGATATGCCCTAAATTAGCAGAACTGAGCTTCAAAACTGAACAAAGCTGCAGWTCTTCATTTTTTTCCTCCGTTTTAACATTCTCTACAAAGTTGGCTCAATGGGTTTTTTCCTCTCATATTTATTAATATACATTTTAAATGCTTAATTTAGAAACGACCACAGTCCTTGATCACCTTCCTGTTTACATTTTGATGTTGTACTCAGAGCAAAGGGACCCCTCTTGTACTTCTTCTCCCTCCTCCACTCTCCAAGCTTTGTCGCTCTCCTTTGGGATCTCTTTTCAAAAGATCAAGAGGAGAGAAAAGGCTTSAGATGCCATAAATATTGCAAGACCCAGTGTTCATCAGAGAATGGCCTCCTTTAAGATCAATATGTCTTCCTGAGGGGGCATTCAGTCCTTCAAAGTAAACAAGCTGGGAACATTAATTCAAATGCTTTTATACTAAATACATATACATGAATTAGACCGAGTGGCTGTGATAAATAAGCCTTATATAAGTAAGGTTTAAAGCAAACCACACATCCAAAAAAAAAAAAAAGGGCAGACTCTGCAAGTTTGCAAGGAATGAACCAATGCCTGCTGCTGATCTTGTGATGACCGAGATAATTTTGTTAAAGGGCTAAAAGGAAGTTCTCTTCACCTTTGTGAATAGATTGATCCGGGCAATCAGAATCTTTTCCTGAGAGGAGGAGTACCATTATGCTGATGTGTAAGTCAAGATATATTTGAAAATGTGCTGAATCTCCATTTTGCAGTCTGTCATTGCCTGGGTTTGGAAATGTGGTGTTTTCTTGGTGGGGAGATAGAGACAGCATTACTCCCATGATAAGTAGGGAAGGTGAAAGCAGTGTGTCTTGATTTCTTTCCTTGTCAGAGATTGAAAACTGGGTCAGGCTAACTGTGACACATTTGAAAAACATATCAGAATAACCAAGTGGAAGGAAGGGTAAGGAGAAAGAATCTAAATGAGTAAGGGAATTAGCACAAAAATATCCTTKTGGTCATTTTTTCATGTCTAGCACAGCTGGACATTCAAAATAATCTCTTCATACATTGGCCAACAGGCTGGCTGGTGGCTAAAGCTTGGAGCAAGGTGGGTGGTTTTGTCTTCTTCTTTACACTGCTGTGGTCTGGACCTTTTGTGTACTTAGACAACTGGAGGATTTCCTCTTAACCCATAAGCTCTCTAACTCAGCTCTCTAACTCTGATGGAAAAAAATCAGAGATTTCAGCATGATTTTGCCAAACCTGGTGATTGTGCCAGTCATTGGGACAGCCAAAACATTTCTTTGGGCCCTTGCTGACATGATGCARTATCAGCACCTGATGCCAGTGAAAGTAGGTACATTTTCATCCTTTAAAAGAGTTTAGGCTGTCTAAATAGTTGATYAATTAGCTTTTATACACTACTTAATTCCTTTTCTGCCAGGTTCYTATGTCCAGAGTCTCTGATCTGGGGTGGTGGTGAGGGAGAGGATTTATATCACAGTATGGTGTGTGGAGCTGCTCTGACATCAGGACTTTTTTCTGAGCGGTTTCCTTCTGAATCAGTCTTCATGTCACGGCCCTGGGTGCTGTGAGTAAGACTCGTGAGAGACCATCCCCAGGATTGTGTTCAGGCCAGGCAGTAGGAGAGAGCTCTGGGAGGTGAGAGTCAGAGCAGGCAGCTGGAAGCTCACAGCTGAGAGGCAATCCYGCTATCCTCCGTGCTCTCGGCGTTAAAGGATGAACTCCATCTTTTTATTGCAGAAGGACAGGGTTGTAAATAATGCTGGCAAATGACACTGCCTGCTCACAGGTCCTGAGGCATCCCCAGTTAGCCACTGAAAGGGAGTTTCCATTCATCTTACTCCTTACCTTTAAACTAATGGGCTGAAATCTCCAAGCAGTTGCTTCTGATCTTTCCAGCTTGGGGCCATAATGGTCTGAAAGCAAGATGAAGTGGGTGCAAAACTCCYGGCCAGGAGGGTCAGTTTTCATGTGGGCAGCCTGGTGCTGACATTCAGGAGATACAATTTAAAGGAACGTTATAGAGGATGGATGGAGAAACACATGGTAAACCCAGCAAGTCTGGTAAGGCTCCTGTGAGTTATTCTCTGACCTTAGGTAGCTCCACAATATTTAT
The DNA here is from genome assembly GCA_014549065.1 of Cardinalis cardinalis. Lineage (NCBI taxonomy): Eukaryota > Metazoa > Chordata > Aves > Passeriformes > Cardinalidae > Cardinalis > Cardinalis cardinalis. The sequence goes on along the minus strand of JACDOX010000087.1, from coordinate 1,057,577 downwards.
GTTCATTTTGTTCATGGCCTTCCATCTCACAGATTCATCTTTSCTGCTGTAATGGGGATAATAAAGACTCCTGAGACATTTCTCAGGATCTCTGATACAAAACACACAAAATCCTCTCCATTACCCTCATTCAACACTGTTAGAATTTGTCTGTTTAGGACTCTGCTCACTCTGTTCCTCGCAAAGTGTTTGAGATTGTATTCCTCTGATGAGTGTGAAAACAGTCATGTGTGCAAATTATGTGGAGCATCAATTAAGACTAAAAGCAGTATGAATGTATGTATTTAATCAATATTTTTAGCATTGAAAATAATTGGGAGGTAATGTTTGTCTAGAATTTGGACTTACTGGATGGACACATTTTCCAYATATGTAGATGTTCTGAATTTATATTAGTCTCCTTCAAATGAACTTTGACAGGAATCAGAATTAATCAAAAATATCCAGACAACCTGGAAGGGAGGTGCCTCCTGCACAACACATTGTGCAGGGTAAATGTGTGTATCTCCTTSAGCAGAGCAGCATAATTTGTCCTTTCATTATCTCTAGTTCTAGAGCCCGRTTCATTGTTTCACTTTGGAGAAAAAAAGTCTTGATAGGTGCAATTCTCCCCCTTCTTCCCAAATCAAATAGGGATTCAAAGTTTCCTGTAGGCACTGCAAAGACTCTCATTGACTTCAACTTTTTTTTCAATCAGACTTTATTCTTTTTAAGCACAGAGAAGTGCAGTTACCTCTCCATCCCAATCTTCACCTATTTTTTCTCTGGGCATYTGCAGGTTCTTTACTGGTGTGAATTTTTCATTCTAAATGTGGGATTCCTGTGCTCCATACCATAYGGACCATGTGTCCATATGGTCAGTGTCAACACAGGAAGCCAACTCTCTGCCTGAGGAATGGACTAATGTAATAAACCCCACCTGTCTAGAAGTTGTGAAACAGGTTGGGGTGGGCTGTGCTCAAGTGATTTAATTTGCTGCTAAAAATCTGTTCCACAGGCTTAGCAGAGCAATGGGGTACTGGTGCCAGTCAAGCAGAGAGCACATCAACCAACTGGAGTTATGCAAAATGAGGCTTTGGTGTCCCTGGGAGCTTGATGAGAACCGGTCAAATACCTGCCTGGGTTAGCTCTGTGCAATGCTTCCCTCAAAACAGCTTTGTCTTCTACAATTTGGGATTTCCAAATTCTTGGGATCTGGGCTCACCAAACCCTTCGAGGCCATGTGAGTCAGGCTGCTGCTCCACAAACCTGGGAAATAAATTACAACAAAGACTTTCTGGAACTTCTCATTCTGTTGTAGTTCTGGTTTATTTAATTTGTCTCCTGACACATCTAAAGGTGGGGGAGACATGAGGCAAGCAGTATGAAAGGGTAGCTCCAGAGAGGGCTGAGGGCGGTGAACAAACAGAAGCTGACACTAAAAAAGGTCAGCTGTTTAAATGGCCTGATTTAACCAAGGCACGTGTCAGGCTGCATGCCCCCWGAGGAGATTCCTTGTGTGCTTTTATGAACTCTGGGAAAGGGGCCAACTTAGCCCTAATTATATTTTATTTAATCAGCTATTTAAATACTGAACTGTTTTCTTGGCTCCCTTCCCCATCGAGATCACATCTTTATACTCTTGACCTTTTTATTTTATGCAAGAGGCTCTCTCTTTGGTTTGGACTGAAGTAAGTCAGCTGCACTTAGCTTGTTCTTGCATCACCTCTCTTCTTGGAAGACAGAAAGCCCAAGGTTATTTATTTCCCAGGTTTTCAATATGAAGGAAATACAGAAGTTAATTTTTTCCATTTTCACTRTGCAAACTCAAGAAGACCCCTCTGGAATAAGGGGAAATATATTTAATGATGTAACATAAGTGGATTTCTAGACAATACCAGGAACATTTTGTAGTTTTGCTTTGAGAAATGTTTGGTGAAAAACACAGCTCAGCTATCTTGAACAGATCTATTACTCCTCTCTTCTTAAGCTTCATTTTCTGTAAAGAAATGACAGAAGTGCAGGGGAATTAACTCTCTGAGACAAGTATGCAGTGTGTTTCAGAGCAGTGTTCACCACAAATAATGAGTTTCCTGGAAATTCCACAAGATTTGGACATATACTGGTTGAAGAATAGAAGACTGAAATGATGCTCATGCCTTTCTGTATTGATTTTGTACAGCCTGGTTTTTGGTAGTGGRGGGGGGGAGGGGCACAGAAGTGGTTTCTGTGAGAAGCTACTGGAAGCTTCCACCATGTCCAGTAGAGCCAATCCCTGATGGCTCCAGTGATGGACCTGCTGCTGGCCGAAACTGGGCCAATTAGAGAGGTTGGTAACACCTTTGTGAAAACATATCTAAGAAGAAGGTCAAAACAAAGTGGGCACAGTTTTTCTTCTAGCCAGAGAAGAGGAGGTAGGTGAGAACGTGTGAGGGAAACAACCTGCAGACACCAAGGGCAGTGCAGAAGGAGGGGCAGGAGGCGCTCCAGGGGCCAGAGCTGAGGTTCCTCTGCAGGCTGTGGTGAGACCAGGGTGAAGCAGCTGTGCCCCTGCAGCCCCTGGGGATCCAGGGGGGATGCAGAGATCCACCCCCAGCCCCTGGGGATCCAGGGGGGATGCAGAGATCCATGCACAGCCCCTGGGGATCCAGGGGGGATGCAGAGATCCACCCTCAGCCCCTGGGGATCCGGGGGGATGCAGAGATCCATGCACAGCCCCTGGGGATCCAGGGGGGATGCAGAGGTCCATCCCCAGCCCTGGGGAGGTGCCCATGGCAGAGCAGGTGATGCCTGGAGGAGGCTGTGCTCCAGTGGCAGCCCCAGGAGAGGGGGCCCTGCTCCCAGGCTGGAGCAGCCTGTCCTTGGAGCACTGCACCCCGTGGCAGTGACCCACGGYACAGCAGTGTGGGCARGGCTGTGTGCCCGTGGGAGGGACTCACACTGCAGCAGTGTGGGCAGGACTGCTGCTCATCAGAGTGGATCCAGGCTGGAGAAGTTCATGGAGAAATGTCTCCCATGRSAGGGACCCCACGGTCTCACAGGGGAAGGACTCCTCTCCCAGAGCAGCAGAAGAAAACCTCAGTGATGAACTGACCAAACTTCCCCATGCCCTGACCTGTAGGTGGGGAAGAGGGAGGGGCTGGGGGAAGAAAAGGTGTTTTAAGGGCTTATTTTACTCATTATCTTCCTCTGATTTTGTTAGTAATACTTTTTACCTTTAAGTTGAGTCTGTTTTGTCCTTGGAGTGTTTTCTCCCATTCCTTATTTCAACTTACAAATCCTTCATTAATTTTTTTCCCTCTCCTCTGCCCAGCTGTGGCAGGGAGGGTGAGTGAGCAGCTTTCATGGGTACCTGGTGTTTGGCCAGTRTCAAACCACACTTTCCTGTCTCTCAGTYTGCAACAGGGTGAGATCTGAGCCATGTAGAGCCTCCTTTCTGAACAGGTCATATCAGGAAGCCACTTGCTGGGGGATGGAAATCTGTGTATTACCTTTGCAAGAGGGAGACAGCCATATCAATTATTGATGTAATTTCCTTGGATTATTTCTAAGCATTTCAGTTACTTCTCAAGAACTTAGAAAACAATTTATTCACAGTTGTGGATTTAACATGAACAAGATGCTATGGGAGAGCAGCTTGTGGATTTTGATGAGGAACATGCTGGCCTTACAGTTTATCTTGTAGCTAGACTCTGGCTTCCCAAGTGGACATGGAAGTTTTAGCAGCAGTRGCCTCATTTGCCTAGGCTGGGAGCAGCTCTTTTGGCTTTTTCCCTTTAATTTAAAAGGAGCATCCTCATATTTCAGTCCCTGAACTAGCCCTCTCCAAGAAAGGTCTCTGCTTTCTCACCTCCACTATTGTGTGTTTATGGCTAAAGAAATTTTGAAACTAGGTTTGTCCCAAAAAGGGCCATTGATGCTGTGGAAACCTGTCTGACTGGACCCTGCTCCCTCTCTCCCTCTATCCCTCTCTGCACAGATCTGGTGTCAGGCTCCTCTCTGCAATGGGCACAGTTCAGATTGCCATGCTCCAGCCTTGAGCTCCTCTTGGATTCAGTCCTGTGTGTTTGATGATCCCCTCTGGAGTGCTGGCAGGATGTTGAGGGGTTGGTTTTGTCTTTGCTCTCATAGCAGGACCGGATYCTGCTTGCTCAGGAGCAGGAGCATGGGTCAGGTGTACACTGAGCTGATGCATGTGCTGAGAAACACCCAGGCTTTCAAGCATCCCCATTTCACTGTTGAAACACTGATGTGCTTCTGGTGCAAATTCTGCTTTCTCCCTACTCCTTCTCTTGTGCACCCAGGAGTGTCATTTCAAGGGAAGCTAATGTTTCTGCAGTGTTGATAAAGGCAGTTTTTCTAAAAGGGGGAGGCCTACATTTTTTGGCACCAGGTGCATCTATCCCCTCACCCTTACACARCTCATTTGCTCTCTGGTCCAGAGGAAACAGGCAGACTGAATTTTAAATGGCAAACAGGCACYCAGATTTCCTTGGCACAACTTGGCTTTAGGAGAAACATCTGATAAAAAAGGCAACTTTTGTCAAAGAGGTCCCTGTGCATGGCAGGGAAATATCAGTAAAAATCATGAGCTTTTGAAAACAACAGAATTCTCCCCCTGCTGTGTATTTCCTTTCAATGCCTCTGTCTCCCAGAGGGAAATGGCTCCACACATCCGAGATTGCGAGAGCCTAAATGAGTCAGATGTCCCTTTCCCTCTCAATAAGGTAGGGCAAGCTCCAGGATTTGTTATGCATCTGATTTTGTATCTCTAATAAACTAAATGTAATTAAAAAATAGAGCAGGGCCATTGCATTTTAACAGCTTGAAGCTTTCCCTGTAGAAGGATCATCAAACAGGGAAAGAATATGAAGATTCAGCTCCCCAGCACCTGCTGGGCAGCCTCTGTCAAGATTAACAGCATCTCACCAGGTTATTAAAGTGAACATGAATACTTTGGGGGCTCTGTGGGTAGTTATGGTATCACGTTTTATTATCTTCCACTGAAATGAAATTACTTATTGTAATTGCTTGTCAGTCACAGACCAACAAATCTGACAAAGGAAAGCTTTTTTGCTGCTAACGGGGAGTAGGAACAGAAGGGAGTGGACAGACTGAGCAAAATTCTGCTCTGATTCTTTTTGGGGGAAGGTAGAGGAAATAAACCAGAGAGGGAAAGAAAGGGCTTCAGCTTTGCACAGTGCCCTGAGACAGCCAATTCTGGCCAAATGACCTAAACTGAGWGAGCACCTTTCAGAGCTGCAAAGGGAGTAAGCAGCTGATCCAGCATGGTGTGTTAGGCTGGGTGGAAGTGACYGCTTTATGGGCAGTGTATCAGACACAGCAGCTCAGCAGTTCCTTGATAACACCAACTATTATATCTCTTGGAGACRCTGCTGAGGTTTTATGCCTGAGGTCCACCAGTCAGCAGGAGRTGTGAGCTTTGCACAGTGCAAAGATCTGATTCAGGCAAGAAAATGATCCATTTGGGTTGTTTGCTTTTGGGCATCTCAGCCTTTTCTGTTAGATATAAAGGAAGAAGAATAGCACCTGGGAATGAGGGTGCTGGGAGCAAAGGGCACAGCAAGGGATCCCTGCAGGTATTTGGAAAGGAAGATTGCTGTACCAGAGACAGATATRCTCCTTTGAGAGCACCTCAGGAAGTGCAGCTGGCAGGACTCAGCAATCAGAATTGCATAACCTGTCTGGTGGAGAGATGAGCTGTGCTTATTTTACCTGTGGGCAGGCAGCAGTTCCAGCCCTGTGAGGAGAGCAGAGCTGGCTGCAGCTGTCGAGGCAGGGGTTGCCTTTTCCATGTTAGGAGGATCTCTCAGCTTTGCAGCAGCAGAAGGCAAAGGGCTCAGGGTGTAATTAAAATGGAAGCATGCCACAAACAAGGCAACCAGCCTTGGTTTTGCCATTTGACATTCAAGTATATGTGTCCACCAAGTAACCATGCTACTCRGTTTGAAAACCCTATAGTAAACCCCCCTTAGCATTCACTGTAGAGATCACTATAGGTTACTAATAGAGGAAAAAGAAAAAAAGACAGGTGCAATCTCAGAATCTCCARTTAAAGGAACAGCCTTGAAAGAACTGTCTCATGTGCAGCCACAGCCAGCCTCAGGCAACAGGAATGGGAAAAACTGGATGAACAAGAAAATCGTTCCCTATTTCCTCAGATTTTATGCTGTGTTCTGACATTTGCAGTTCMAAYTTCCAATTCAGTAGAGTTTTATTTCCTCTTGCACCCATGATGCTGGTGTATCTTCACTTTTGGAAACGCTGTATTTTGTAGGATCTGCAACCTTTTGCAGTATTTGAAGTAGGTAACTTCCTTCATGTATTCTGAGCTTGTCACTTCCTGTCTTCATTTGATGCCACCTCACTGCAGCTTGAGAAGAGACTGTGAACAGCTGCTGTTTATGCTCTGGCTCATTCTACTCACAAAATGCTGACTCAGGGATCAGTTAAACCAAACCAGTTATGAGAAAAGCCTGGGAAATAGCAGCCTCTAGCTTCMCCAGGGGAATAGAGGTAAACCATGGCAGTGAACATCACAGCTCAGGCTGGAATGAAGTCCCACATCACAAAGCTCACCAGCCCCAATGGCTCATCTGTGTCACAGCTGAGGGATACAATCCTCTATTTACACACCTGTAAAYGTACTAGAACTTGTTAGAGACCAAGTATGTTCAGCTCTTTAATTATTGTTTCATCTACTCTGTCTAGTTTCCTAGTACATGAATCCCTGTCTTGAGATGGTTTTTGTTATGTAATTGGTGTTAACGATTAGTGTTCAGCATTAATTAAACAGATTGGTTTTCATTCTCAGACGTTTCACTTAAGATGCCTTCAGGCTACTAGACTGGGAGGGAGTTCTTTTTTCTTTAAAGCATGTCTTCATTAGTGCTTATGTCTCTTTTATCTGCAGATGAGGATTCTCTGCTTCCTCTGTACTGCAACATCAACCAGGGTACTATCAGCTTTTCCTCCTCTCAGCAGCAGCCAAGCTCCAGTACTTTATTAGAGGCATAAAGGATGCCTAGTGATACAATTACAGCTCGTACCTTTTGTTATTTTGGTTCCTGTTCTCCTGGCTGCTTTTTGAATCATGAATGATAGATGGTATGATATTTACATACCAATTTTACAACTTAATTTTAATTCTAGCTGCATGCCGTGTACTAGTGTTTTCAGCTGAGCTCTAGGGTTTAACAATATAATTTCCTTTTTTAAAGTTTATTCTATGATAAAGTATCCAAATGTGGCCAGGTAACAACTGCAAATTTTGTTAACAGTAAAGGCAGGAGGACTCATTGCCATTGTTTGGACATCATGTAAAACACAAAGTGGAAAATGTCWTTTAATATCTACTGTTTCTCTACTGTCTTATGTGTGAGATACAGTAAACCATTGGGAAAGTCATCCARAGGAGGTGAATCTATAACCTTCCTGTGTTCCTGTGGTTAATTGTCTTCATCACCAGAAATGTGAATCCTGTTTGCATTAGGGCCTGTGCCTTTTCAGGTTTTGGCCCCTGAATCCTGTAATTTTTCTGCCTCATCTATGTAAAGTGCCCTAACCTAATGRAAATCTTCACTTCCATAAAGACAATTACAGGTGTCCAAGTGTTATATCTATTTTGAATTTCAGAATGGAACTGGTTAAAACTCTGGTAATCATTAGTGAGAAGGATTAAACTGTTCTAGATTTTCATGGATTTAGAAGGTACAATGTTTCTGTAACAAGTTAATCAATATCTTGATTATTGAGGTAGGAGTTGGTTTGTGGGTTCTGCTCAGAAGATATGCCCAAATGAGCAGGGTCAGGTAGATTTCTGTGCACCAATGCTGGTTAGAGTGAAAGAAGTACCATACTTTTCCAGGAAGAGAGACTTCTGTTATTGCTGCTTGTTACCTTCATTTCCTACCTGGTTTTAGATCACAGATGATGAAGTTTGATGGGTCATTTTGCACTGGATAAAGTATATAGCAATACAGAATTCCTGTGAATGACAGGCACCCTCCTTTCTGAGGTGATCTGATCACTACAGTACTGACCTCTSAGCTGTGCTGTGCCTGCCATTTAGAGCCATGGGCTGAATTCTCTCTTAAGAGCTTGGGTGGGACTGAGCGTGTAGAAAAGGGTCCAGATTTTCTGCATTTAGCAGCAACAACTCTTCAGAGTTCCCCAGCTGACACTCATTACCCCAAAAAAGACCCTTAGGTCTTGAGGATCAGAAGTTAATGAGGAAGGAACAACATGAAAGCAGCCACAAAATATAACCTTGCCTTGGTTTTCTCAAGTGACAAGAGGCCAGGAAGAAAAAAATAATAGAGCTGGCAAAATACTCCYAAATGTCACTGTCCAGCCATTTTTAAAAATGAAGAATTCTCATCAGCATGGCATACTTGTAAGCGTTTCATATTCTCTTGGATCTCTGCAAATGCTGTAAATTATTCCTGCTCTTTATTGTTCATCTAAGCATATTACCTAACACAAATGACAATCTCTATTTTTTTGGTTTCAGCTCTGCTATGACACATGCACCTTGGTCATAGAGTGGGATTCTGCTAAACACTGGTGTTTACTTGTAGCTGTTTGTCAGTTTGAACCTTTTTAACATCTCTTTGTACTTCTGGTCCTGACCTCTTTGAGGATATCATACCAGTCATTAGTTAAATGTTGGGTTTGGCTTTGTGTACATGGAACAAACTGCAAGGCTGGGTTACAATTTCACCTCTTTCRTAAATACCAGTCTTCATGTTCACACCTTCTTCTATTAGCAAAGAAAGGTGTGATATAATAAAATGGAGAAAGAGGCTGAGGTTCYACTCCTTCCTCTGCCCAAACTCTGCATCCTGGGCAGCCTTCACCATCACATCCAGCACCAGGGGCCTTTTCCAAGGCTCAGCTGAGTCAGCTGAGACCATTGATTTAAAATGATGAATAGACTTTTCATTGCTCATGTGGATAAGGTGATTCATCTGCTTTGAAAAATAAAGTCCTCTGGATGGAGGAAATGGCCAGGAGACATAATCCCTTCCTGATTGCTTAGTATATCTTTTCTTATTTGAAAATATTTGTGTGATTTTAAAAAAATATAATTTCTCTCCGAAATGAAATTGTAACTTAATACATTGTGGTGCAGATTTCAAGGCTCATTTCCTTGGTGGATAATCTTAAATTTATATTGGTCTAATGATTTAACACTCTCAGAGTCAGTAAATTACAATTTGGTGACAGCTGTTTTTGCTCAAATATTTTTCCTTCTGTAAGGTGTCCTCCTAACAAGGGGTCTGCAATAATATTATAATTGTGTGGTATTTTAAACAGACTGTTTAAATGTGCTTTACCTCATATTAAAGTCAGTTGTTATAAAGAGTGTTCTTTCAAATGTTGCTTAAAAGGACATATTTAAAGCTCCTAGAAGTACAGCTGGTTTATTTTTTCCTACCTAATCAGATTATATATAATTTGCAATGCCTTTCTTTAAAGGAAAGTAGAAGACACTTTGCCTTAATTTAAGAGGAGCCTGTAGCAGTATTTAAAAAAAAATTAATTAGAAGTTGTTCACTTTAGAGGAGCCAGCCTGAAGCATAGATCCTCCTACACAGGTTTACATTTCTAAAGCCTGCCTGGGAGACAGATATGTTCTTCTTCAAGATGCTCCCATCCAACTCCTTCATCCTGGCAGTTTATGGTGTTGGCTAAGTAGCCCAGAAGAGCAGCGAGGGGGGAACACTCCATAGTTTGATATTTATTATAATGCTCCACCCTATTTTCCATCTTGGATCAGGAAATTTCATCTGGAGAAGTGTGAGCATTTGTAGATAAGGCTCTTTAATGCCACAYATCATGTGGGGCTTCAGGTGTTTGTTGTATCATCACAGCAAACGCCCAGCAGATCAGGCAGAGTGGAGAGGAAAAGGCCACACCACAGAGCAAGGTGAGCTGCTGTATCTGAAAATCCAGAGGGAATTGGAGGGCTTGCATTGCTTGTCTCAGTGCTCTTGGACAAGGACAGAGGATTTGCTCTCACTGTTTGAGTGGTGCCTGCCTGTCWCCCTGAAGGTTATGAGGAAACACTGCTATCCTGTCAGCTGAGCTGGAAAAAAAGGGAAATAAAACAAGTCATTCCTAAAAGTGGAAAAGGAAATACTGCTCTTGCAGGCAGCAAGTGGTGATTAAGAAACAGAGCCTGTGTTTTTTAAGGACTCTATACTCTTTACTTGCCTGAAGACTTTTTTCCCTTTCTTTTTTATTTTTTTTCCTTTTTCTTTTTGCAGTGTGAGATTGTGTGGTTAAGAATGCCTGACATCTCACTGCTGAGCATGAGGGGCAAAAGCTGTGTCTGGGCCATGTTTTCAAGCAGACAATGCAAAGAATGGATGAAATGAGAGAAACCAACAGCTGCTCCATCAAAACTCTCTGTCTATTGGGGAATCCTGCATGGATGGAAGGGAGCAGAGTAAGGGCCAAAGAAGTCAAGCAGCCTTGGAATTGCTCCATACCCCTCTTCCTGTTCCTGAGGCTGGGGACAATACATTTACACMAAATGGTGCTCTCTCTAAAGGAAAACTAAATGGGATGTGAAGAACAATTCAAGTCCCTGGGGAAACACAAGGAAACTAAATCAGATTGAGCATGTCAAAACCATCTCAGGTGATAGAATTATAGGAGAACAAGGAAGGATGTAGACAAATATGGGAAGGAAAAATAGGTGCTGAATGCTTTGAAGCCTYCTGCATCAATCCAGCGGGGACCAAGGGCATCCTGACCTTCCCAGGAAGCTGCTCAAGAGATTTGTCCTCAGGGTCTTYAAAAACCAAAACTAAAAAGTAAAAATGAGGGCTGAGTTATTCTGACTGTATACTAAATGATGCTCCTAGCCCAGAATTTGGTGAAAAAGCAGATGTCATGTTCCACTGTGGTAAAGGTGATGAGTTCTTTTAAATGATCCAGAATTGAGATCACCATCACCTGTAGCCATGACTGGGAGCAAATGGARCTAAACAACTGTAAGAAGTGAATTGTCAGTGAATTGTGTCCCCTTTTAGTGGAGTGTCTCAAGATCTATTTATATTTAAAGTACCACTTCTTTTGTGTCTTTACACTGGTGCAAATTTTCTAACAGAGGCAGTTTATTATAATTCAGGAAAAAAAAAAAGTTTTCTGGGGAATACCACAGAAGACAAATAAGAGGAGAGTAAGAGTTAAAAAAATAGATGAAAACAGTGGAGGAAAACCATTCTAAGGTAATCCTAAAGTATGCCAAGGGACACTATTAATGGTATCTTTTRGAAACATGAATGGAAGGAAGAAAAAGAAGCTAGTCTCTCCTTGGGAAGCTATTTAGAGATGATATTTTGAAGAAGATTGCCTCTAATTGAAAGAGACATGAAGAAAATGAGCATGAAAAAGGAGCACCCTGTAGGTGTAACCAAGCAGGTGTAAAATGAAAGTGGCAAATTTCCCAGTCTCTCCTCAGTTTCCTCCAGCTGCAGATCAGTTACAGGATAAATTGTTTAGAAGAGAGTTATGGACACGAGGCATTAAAACAAAGTAACAAATACTAGAAACACAATGCATGGGACAGAAAATGAATCAAAAAACCACCTGACTCCTGTTGTGTGAAGATCAAGATCTGTCATCTAATTACACACCCTGTGCTATGGATAAGGGATGGCACTGGAGGTGACTCCCCAAGTTTTCAGCCTGGTGTCTGTGTTCAGAGCTGGCTGCAACCTGGTAATCGTCTCTTGCAGCCAAGTGCATCTGTGAGTGTATTAGGACAGATAATCTTTTCTTTTCCATATGTATTTTAATAAATTGTATGAACTGTTATTAGAAAAGGAGGGGATTCACAGGAATGAGAAATCATTTAGCCTGAACTTCAGTGAGAGTCCACAGCTTTTATGGGTCACTTTCTCTTCTGTGGCTCTAGAMTGTGTGAGCAAACCTTCTCCAGATTCATCAAAAGGTTGCCACAAGAAAAGTGAAAAATAATTTTAAGCAATTACATTTGGAAAACAAAAGAATAAATTGAAACAAGGCAGGAGAAGCTCTTCCGTTCCTAAGCAATCTTGGCTGTTGTTTTTATTCAACTCAAGGCAAGAGAAGCTCAAAATCCAGGGAAGAAAAGATTGGTTTTCTCTGTTCAGGACACAGCATGCGAAACCTACAAGAAAGGCAGAGAATACATATGATCCCTGCAGGATAAAGGTCTTGTCTCGGTCAACATTTACTCTCTGGATGAAGGAGATGAAATCATCCCAAATGTACACAGTGCTGTTTCTCTTCTTTATCCTCATTACCTGAGGTGCAGTCTGGGGTGTTCCAACCTGCAGTGGTGGAACAGGATTTCCCTGTTTGTTCCTGATTTGTTTCCTTCCTCAGCAGAGAACAGCAGAGAATCCAGGCACAGGATTTCCCTGTTTCCTTCCCCAGCAGAGAACAGCAGGCCATCAAGTAGGTTGCTTCACACACACATGAGCTCCATAATATCCACACCTAATGCTGCTGAAAAGGGACTCAGAAGACAGTGAATCCCTTTGCTTATATTCTTTGTCCCAGATGGGTGATTGATTTATGAACATGGGAAATCACAAGTCCCYCAATGACAGCCCAACAGGCAGTTTGTTTGGTTAAAAATAGAAGAAGCTCAAAATTACCAGTCTTCATGTTTACAGGGATATTTTTTTTTGTTAAATATTTATGTCTGATATGCTATCCCCTTCTAGAAAAAAAATCAGCTGTCAGTATGATTGAAAATAGCAGGGGACTCKTGCTTTTAACTGTCAATTTGGTTAAGCAAATTCAGCAGTAATTTTTTTCTAAGATGTCAACTTTTCATTAAAAATGGCAAATAAGTGGTGATGAAATCCTGCAGAACTTGTCCCTGGCTTAGCTGCTGCATTGCCTTTTTCTGCAAATTGAAGCAAAAAACTCTTTTGGAGCCCTCTAGCCAGCGTGCCTGTGTGTCTGTATTCTTCCGGAGTGCTGGGCTAGGAGAACTACTGGACTGAAAGCCATGACAGCATGGTTAGAAGAAATTAAGTTTTATATGTTTGCCATAAATCAATGAACCAAACATCYTTTCAAGTACTGTCCAGGTGTTTTAATGCTCCTCCACTGCATTTGCAGGTGCAGAGCAGTGCCTTGCATGGCCTCAAGGCAGGGTTAAGTCCACCTGAACCCTTTGACAGCGTGTTGGGATGTTGCTCATSTCCAAGAATGTGGTGGTGTTCACAGGGGTCCCAGGATGAGGGAAAAGATGAGAATGYTGACTCCATGTTTCAGAAGGCTGATTTATTATTTTATGATATATATTAYATTAAAAGAAAATGATATATTAAAACTATACTAAAAGAATAGAAGAAAGGATTTCATCAGAAGGCTAGCAAAGAAAGGAATGGAATGCATAATAAAATCTTGTCACTGACCAGAGTCCCAACACAGCTGGACTTGTGATTGGTCATGAAGTAGAAACAACTCACATGGATCAATCAAAGATGCACCTGTTGCATTCCACAGCAGATAAATATTGTTTACATTTAGTTTCTCAGGAGAAAAATCCTAGCAAAAGTATTTTTCAGAAAATATGTCCGTGACACAAGAAGAGAGAGCAAACATTGTTTTCAGAAGGGTTCTTGAGGCTGTGTTGATTACATATATTTCAGGCCAGTTTCCCATCTAAAGGCCCAAGGTACATGATGTCTATAAAGCAACCTGGGCATTTTCCATTTTTTGGACTGTGACTCCAGCTGTGCCCAGTCTGCTGCCCTGGTGCTTCAATAAGGAGTAGTTTAAATCATTGTACTATGGAGATAAAACGTATGTCAGCAAAGGCTGTGGTTTTCTTAAGAGCCTTAGAATTATGTGTTTAGTCCTTTCAAATCTCAGTGAGACTTTGAATACTTATAGATACATTTCAAAAGCCCCCCAAAACCTCTGTCTGAATAATTCCCAGGTTTGCTGCTCCCCTCTGGTCTACCTGTATCTGCACCTGCCTGCACACCATTGTATTTATTCCAGGAGCTCTCCAGACTTTATCCAGAAGGAATGTGTCCAGAACAAGCTGAAATGTTTTGGAATATGTACTGAAACATTCAAATTAGGATGAACCAGACCAGGCAATAGAAGTTACTTACAAAAGATGGCTGCTGTCTATGCTGAGATCACTCAAACAGTGAATTTGGAAGTAATGAGGTAATAGTGAAATTTATTCAGAATTAATGTGTTCATATAAATATTCTACAGTAAATTATTTGCCAAATAACATTCATTACTTTGCAGCAGAGGTCATATAATTGAGAAAATGTATTTGTGAATAAATTATTCAACAATTAATGTAAGATGTAGCTGCTAAATTATTCACAGAGACTAATTCACCCAGTTCTAATTCATTTCCACTCTGAAAGTGTTTTTGGGTACATGTGCATTTGTCCCTGCCCGTGGCAGGGGCGTTAGACTAGAAGACCTTTAATGGTTCCATCCAACCCAAACCTTTTAGGGCTTCTGTGATATGAGGGCCTGGCTCCTGCAGCCAGCAGTAAACACCATTTACTGTCTCCCTCTGCAGYTGCAGTTACTGAAWTTCATTCTKTGTGGAGCCTCACCTACAGAAATCSATAAAAATGCTTCTTTTTGTCTCAAATTAACCTAYTGCTTGCCTGGATCATTTCTCTCATTGTTGACTACATTGGTGTTAGAAAAAAAGAATACCACACATGCAAATTATTAAATTGAATTTGATTTCAAGACCAGGATCACTGGAAGTCATTATGCCACATCCCACCAGCCCAAAGGTTTTTTTAAGAACCCAAACCCTCTAAGGTTACAGRTCTTAATATTCTTCATCTGTGAAAAAGGTGGTTTGACCTCCATCAGCCTCAACCTGCAAGATGATGATGTGATCCCTCAAATCACAGAACTGGAACTCTGCTTTGTTCAAGGRGAGGACAAGCAGAGCTCCATAAGCTTTTTGATTGCTAGATTGAGTGATAACAGGAACCTGGTGTAGCAGCACTGCTTCTTCTCACCAGCATGTGCTTGTCTTTTCTCTGAGGTAGAGAGGATCAGCACCACTTTGTGATGGCACTGAAATCTGTCCCTTCGTGGAGGGCCCCCATCTCAGGATGGCTTGCTGGGCTCACAGGGCAGCCCCAGTGTCAGAGCTCCAGGTGCTGTTTGCAGCACAGGGAAAAGGCTGGGCCTTCTCTGTGGCTGCTGCAGTGCCAGACAGGTTAATCAAAGTGCAGGAGGGAGATAAGAATTACATGTGTATTAAGGAGGTTAAGACATGACAGAAAAGATGAGATTAAAAAAATGTCATTTTTTTGTAGCTAATTGTAGTCTAGGGTAACAAAAAATAGCGTGCTTCCTGAAGTAAAATGTGACTGCAGAGAAACACCAGAGACAAGCATAATAAATTCACATAATTCAAGCCCTCATGTTTCCTCTGAGTGAGGGAGCTGCTTTGCCAGCCACGCTCACCAACTGCTCCAGAAATGTGGAGTGGGCTCCTTTAGGGCACAGCCAGGACCCCTTTAGGTGACAGGCAGCTGGGGAGTGACTCCATCCTTGGCAGAGGCATCCCACAGCACACAGGGGTCACTGATGTTCCCTAGTTATGTACCTTGGGGATGGCTTTTTTTGATTTCTCTGAACAGAGGCAGGATTTCTGGGAGCACGTGCAGGGATGTGAGGAGTCAGGATTTCTGATTGCACGTGCAGGTGCAGTCTTTGCCATTGGCTGTTTTGTCCAGGTGGTCTCAGGTGTGCTCCCCTCCTGCCCAGCTCTCAGCCCTTCCAGCTGCTCTTTCCCAGCCAGGATGTGTCCATTGGAGGAGGTGAAAGTCTCTCACTTTTGAGTGGCTTCCTACCTGAAGCAGCAAAGTGGATGTTGGGTCCAGCAAACYTTATTTTTCTCCCAAGCTATGTTTGAATCAGTCTTCTTGCAAGTGGAGGGAAAATGTCCTCCCCCAGAAAAAACATTCTAACCCAGCCGTTTTTGCTAAGAGCCAGATCTGCATGTTTGGGAATATTTGGGAATCAGACTCTTGGTAAATTTATGGCCCATGATGAGGTGTTAGGGGCAATTTAAGAGCAGTTCAGTGCAAATGGGATATGACAAGGCACATCAAAAATACATGGACTTCCAGAAGCTGAACCTGTGGTGTTGATTTAAATCTACTTTTGGAAGTTTAACATAGTCTTTATTTGATAAAGTGGAAATCTAACCAAAAGTGAGAGAATTTTTTTTTTTATTCTCTATTTTAAGGACATATAACTTTAAGATAGCTGTTGTCTATAATACTCCTTACTCTATTTTACATTTTCTCCCATATATCACAACCAGAAATTTGGAACAGATCACTTGTTCCATTGACACAATTTCTTATTCCCACTGAACCAGAATGCCCAAATTTGCAGTATGCATTTACAATTTCATTCTGTGCTGCTGAAGTGTAATGAATACATAGATGCCTCAGTAGGAGACCCTGATGCCTTGCAAAATAATCATGAAAATTAACCAGCCCAAGCATAAAATGTACTCTTGCCCTTACCATGATCATATTGGTATTAACCAGAAGGAAAAGAAGCTATTAACTGAGTCACAAAGACTATGAAAGAAATTACTCATTTCCAGAGAGTGAGATGCTTGAGTTTTCACAACAAAACTCTTTTATGCTCTCCACAGTCACCATGGTTGCAGCTGCCCAACTTGTACCTGCCTGTGAAAGCTTTTTGGCAGGCAGGGCTGGGTATGGTGGCTTGGTCCTCAGCAGTTCTGGGCCCCAGAACTGTCTTAGGRTGTCCTGCTTTGCCCTGTGTTTTTGTGTGAAATTTAGCAACAAGTTCTGCATGAAGGAAACATGTTAGGCTCTGGAATATGTCACACTGTGCTTCTCTGTGGTCTCCCTGAACTGAATGTGCTTTGTTTTTATGGTTGGTGGCAGGAGCAGCTGCTGMTGCGTCTGGTGCTGCAGCAATGAAACACCCAAATCGTGTGCCTGAGAGAAAGGAGATCTGGCTCGACAGAGCTCAGGCTCAAAGGTGGGTTAGTGCAGCTTAATGAATTATCCTGTGTTAGCTGAACAGCGTGTGCCTGTACCCAAAATGTGAGTCCAAGACAGGTCAAAAGACCTCTCTGACATTCTGGTTCCACACAACTGAGTGTGTGCCTGGCAGGAGATCAGGAGGTGGCAGTGTTCCTGTGCCACAGCACTCTTCCTGCTGCTGCCTCTTCATTCCCTGTGCTGTGCTGTCTGACAGGAGGGCGTTCTGACTACACAGAAATATACTTTTTATAATCACCTCTGAGAATATTATGACAGGCGATTAATAATCTGACAGCCAAGTGACTATTTTTAATGGCTTTAAATGAAGGCTTTAAAGCAATCCTCACTGTAATCCCATTACTGCAGGAGACGTTTGGGTAGCTCAATATGTGCTGCCTTTGCTCTGCCTTGGTGAGACCTGGGCTACCACGAGCAACACAAAAGGTTCAGGGCAGAATTGACCTGCTGGGGCATGTAAATGTGACAGCAACTTGGTTATAGAATGTAGGTGAAGAAGAAGGGATTCTGAGTGATCTCACCCCTGATAAGTCACAGCTGTACTAATTACCAAAGAAGAGCAGCCTTGCCCTCAATGGGTTGCAGCTGTGACTAATAAACATAAGTGTGATAAAAGGGTGGGTTGGCTGGCCAGGGAGAGCCTTGACAAAGAGGACCTGGGGAAGAAGGAATGATCCAGAGAGAYACAAAGAAGGAAAAAACAAGGGAGAGGGTTGCTGCTTCTTAAGATCTGCTGTGAAGTCAGTCTGGGTCTGATGGACTTAGAGCTGCTGTTGGAGGCTGCAGTCACAGTCGAGCCAGGTAAAAGCCTGTGGTCAGAGGCAGCAGGGAAACACTTGCAGTCATATTCCTGCAGTCAGRGTCTGTCAGAGAAGCCAGCAGCAGGAGTTTGCTGTTGTCAGAGTCAGGATGGCTAAACTGTAAAGGAAAGTAAAGCAGGATCTTTTTCATGTTGTTAAGTGAGAGTCTGTGTCTTGGCTCATTTCTACCCCTAATAAGAAGTCTACTGTAACAATGAAACATCTTAATTAGCCCCAAAGGAGTGTCTGTTTGTAGACAGAATATTAKGGGTCTGAGGATAGACACCTGGCTTTTAAAGGGAGGCACTGAGATGTGGCATACTACAGTACTGATTTTCCTGTTACACAACATAAAACTTCATCYAGATTCTGCTGAAAACTGAGTTAAAATAGTCTGCAAGGTGGAATTGGAGCATTTCCAGCAATATTTGGGAGCTTTAGATGAGATTTGCACAGGTGACAAGTGCTTGTTTGTACAGAGGCATCCTTGGTAAGACCTAGCCTGATCACAGGCACAGGCTTTCTTACTACTGGATTTCACCTCCTTCAGTTTTCGTTTGAGAATCTAAAACCTGCTGTTACTAAAGCCCAGGGGGAAATGTGCCTTAGTCTTAGATGGAGCTTTTGAAAAATAATAAATAAACTGCCTCCTTGCCTTATAGAGAAAGCTGTTTAGCTTTCAGCTAAAATCATGGTGCTTTAGCAAGATACTGAACAGTACAATAAACTGTTTTATTTCTTGTGGTGCGTGCCAACACACAATGTGTGTATTTAAAAGAGGTTTATTAAAATATTTTGAATTATCATTGGTAAACGTTACATTGTACGTGGCTTAGGTCCAGGCTGTGACAGATGCTGCAGCTGGCTGTGATTCAGGTAAGGAACATGAATGATTCACAAGGTTGGTGGAAGTGGAGTAAGTAATTCTTTCATCTTGATAATTTCCTCCCTGAAGCAAAGTATCTCACATGCAGTGACAGCTTTGTAAAATAGTGTGATGGCCAATAAGGATGAGGGAGCTCAGAAACGACCTGCTAAAGCAGATTTGATTTGATATAAAGGATGGAGCCTATCTCTCTGTCCTTTTAAAGCTAGGGTTTTTGGTTTTGGGGTTTTTTGTTTTGTTGGGTTCCCCCCCCCACCCCCCTTCCTCTCTGTGTATGTAGAGCACTGTTAGGAATGAAAGGTAGCTGGCCAAGTACACTAATATATCTGCTTTGATAATTCTGAGAGCTGTTTTATTCAGGAAGAGGATGCAAAGATTTAGAAGAATGTAGTTACTCATGTAATTTGAAAACCTTGGAAAATATCCTGAGGGGCAATAGCCTGAAGAACAAATGCAGTTTACTTGTCTGGGAAAATATAGCCAGATATAGCTTTTATGTAGCTTTCTGATGTGGCTTTATTATAAAATACCCATGTGGTTTGTTTTCAGTTGGCTGTTTTCCAGATAGAGGGGCCCTGAAATGCACTTCCATGTTTTCAGCTGCTGCTGTCTGGGACCTTCTCACTTGCTTTAACAATGTCCACAGAGAGTACCTTTGCTTGAGCTAGTCTCAGAATCTGGTGAGGGTGAGGTATCATCTRTGGAGGCATCCTTGCAGCTGGCTGGAGGAGGAGGAATCACTTGTGCTGCTGAGCACAGGTAAAATTCATTGGCAGAAGCTGGATCTTGCCAAAGATAAAAAAGGAGGACAGTCCCTCTGCCAGGCATCAGAAATGGTCAGAAGCTCCTGGTTTCTATGACCATAATCACCTCAAAATTGCTGCCAGGCTTGGTACTCTTGACAGAATGATTTAACATRGAGTTGACTTCAGTCTCTGTTTCTACCTCCTTTTTCTCTGCTTCTCTTTGTCAGTTGGTTCTTGAGATATTGATCCTTCCTTGTTTTATTTTTCCTTTCCTCTCCTGTCCCCCTGCTCTCCTGACACCTGACTGCAGGACATCAGCACCRTGCTTTGTGAGCCTGTAGGCTCACAGTTTTGCATTTATTCATCAAAATGCTGCTCATATGTTTTATGAAGATGGTCAGAAACTCAGGTTTTACTTTGTACAAGGAAAGAAATAGAAGAGGCACTGGCCTTTAAGGTTATCCTGTCTATCCTTCTTGCTGTCTGTAATCATAGAACTTTGTGGATTGGGGTGAAAGCCAGCCTTACTGGAGAGAAAACAATGTTGCTCAGCAAATCCACTTGCAAGGAAGCTCAAAAGCAATTACACTAGGTAAACAAGAAAGGATGTGGTAGATCTTGTCCCTTTTTCTAGCTGGATACTAAATACAAAGCTGATGGGATTATTTGATTTCACATTCCCAAATCCTACTGTGTGTTATCTTTGCCAAATGACTTTCATGTGATCTTTAGTGTGCATAAGTACATGGTAGCAAAAAAAAAAGGCAATGAAAACAAAAAACATAAAAATCAAAGTATTGGGATGTGAACATTGTGATATCAGGTTTGTCTTTTGTTTTTTTGTTTTGTTGGGATTTTTTTYCCTATGAAATGTGAACCTATTGGCTTGGATACTGCAGGAGCTCATTATGTTTTTTCTCTGGAGTGCAAATTCCTAAAATATCTAATATAATATGGAAGCTGAAGGARCATCTTATTTGTTTAAAGGAACGAAGAAAGCCTTGTGTGGTGGTTTTCACCTAAGCTAGTTGCATTTGTTTTCCGGTTTCTATTAGATACCAATAAATTGGAGCAAAATGGAGGGATTCCCTCTTTTGGAGATTCACCTGTTTTCTGATATCTTTTTGTCCTTCTGAGTTTTGTCAGCACAGACCATAAAGCTCCCTGTCCCTCCCCTGTTTTAGAGGGCATGGCGAACACTTCRGCTTGCCACCTTGTCTTCAGTGGGTTTCTGAGCAATCAGCAGTGGAGAAGAAATTGTACAGAGCTGTGTAACAACCATAAGATCCTTCATTTCACTGCAGCTGCCATCCAGGGGGGCTGTTGTCCCTAAATTCACAGCCCAGATGGTGCTATGGTTTCTGTCCTGAAGTTTTGAGGCTCTTTAGCACTCCTCAAAGCTATTTCTGAAGGAAGTAAATTACATCCTTTGTAATCAAATGTACAAGAGGAAATCAACTAGATCATTTCTCCTTTCTGCGTTTCAGGGAAAGCAAAGTACTCCAAGAATTTTAAAAAGAGTTAGAAGCACTGATTTCATGCTGGCTGTCTGGTGTGCCGTCTATTGAATATGCCATGCAGTGTGTCCAGCTTGTGCCTGTGACCTGCACTGTAACATAGTGGACATGAAATCACTTCAAAATCTGTTGTTCACATATCAGCCTAGCCTCATCTTCCCTGTCTGAGGATCCAGCGGTGTACCTAGGGAACAAGAGAATCTACTTTGACGTGAAATTAGGGATTTTATATTGTCTCGCATTTCTGGTTGTGAATTTGCTTCTGTTTGTTAAATATGTTGAGGCTAAAGGCTTGCAAAAYTCCCTCTTGTCCAGATTTGATTGCATATTCATTGCTCATAACCTACTGGCATGCTGCTTGCTGTACAGTGGTGCTATCAGAAAAATCCAGTGTAATAAGCACTTCAAGAAAGGAGCTCTGGGATCAGGCCACACAAGTCCAATTTTACACCTTGGAAATGATGAGGARGAAAATGGCACATTGGATGAATCAATGTCACCTTAGGCTTGGACAGTTTTCTAAGGATTGCCCTGATGGCCATTCTGCTGTAGGAATGGGTGGGGGCTGCAGGTTCATCTTCTATCCTTACAGCCAGGAAAAAAATGAGTATCTCAGTGCAGGAATGGTATCTCCATGTGCAGCACTCCTACCATTCATAACTGTGCTGTGCAATTCTATTTCCATTCAGTCCTGCCTGACATTTAGGCTTTTTGCAATAGGAAATTCCATACGATGCCCACGTGCTGTGTGAAGTGGTATCTTTCATTTATTTGACATTGGTGTGCTGGTAATTTCATTGCTCAAACTCCTGTTCTCATATTATGAATCAGTAGAAAAAGGAGACATGGCTCATTTTCATATTATGCCCTACACAATCATAAATAGCTTAATAAAATTGCTTCTAACTGTACTGTAAAGTGAGAATGCAGATTTAATAGTGTTCTATGAAAGAAAAAAAAGTTATCTTTTTGTTTTAAATCCTTTAGGATGGTTACAGAAGAGGAGAAAGGATTGGAGACTCAGTGCTTCTTAACTTAATTGTAGTTGGAATGAAGTTAGAGAGAACACTGTAGGTAAAATAGCTATTCAGTCAAAATGTTATTTTATCAAAGCTGGAGGGTTTTGTACAGGCATATTTATTTCTGGGATCTTCTTGCTGGGGACTCTTGGGTCTGCGGCAGAAAGCAGCATTTTACACACTGACCTCTGCTGCAAAGAACTCATGTTAAAGTCCTTTTTTTCAGATAAGAGAAAGCAAGAAAAGGAAAAAAAAATTGCCTTAGAATCTGCAGTCCTTGTGACTTTGCACACTGCAGATCTTCATAWATGTTCTTTTAGAAAAAAAAGGTGCAAATGTATCTCTTCTTCATTTGGCAGGAAGGCAAATTTTGGCATCTTGGCTTTTACCTTGAAATAAAAATCCTTGCTTTCTGCTTGKAGTCTTTCATCTGTTCTGACCTTGCTGGGGAAGTCTAAGGAGCACTGGGGAATAGCTGCAGCACATTCCTGATACCTGGCTGGGGGAAGGGGGGAGGAATGTTCAGCCAATTGTTAGGAAATATTGTATTGGTATTTGTTTTAAAGTATTACCTAGGGAACCAGTCACAACTTGGATTGTCACATAGAGGGGTTCCCCTTTTCTGAGGAATCAGACTTGTAAAGTAGGTGAGGTAGAAAGTGCATGGGAGGAAGGAAATGCTCTCATGGGTTTATAGATGGGGGGGAAAAGGGATGTGAACTGATCTCTTAAATCTTGATGGGAGCCTGTAGTAGAATTAGAGCTGCAGGTTAAAGACTGCCCAAGGTTGAGAAGAGTCCTTCAGCCTCTCCTCAAGCCTGGGGAACTCCTCTGCCTCCTCTGCACCACTGCCAGGAAGTGCCTAGCAGTGAGCCAAGGCAGGTGATGAGTATAGCAGATACTCCTTGTGTGTTCAATAATGTTTGCTTATGCCAAGTGAGGGAAGCAATGCTGGCTCCCATAAAGCTCCTAATAAAATACACATGGGTAGTAATTGTGGTCTTTGYGCCTCATAAAGCCTCCCAAGCATCAAGGCATTGTTTCACTGGGTGCTGTGCAAATGAAAAGCTCAATCTTACCACTGCCCCAGCTGAAGATTCTTTCTGAGCACCTTTTTCCTCAGGAGAGGATAAGGCAATGTGTGCAGTGATCCAAAACTATGAAATGAAAAAGTTTTAGCTTGCCACCTCTTGTACCAATTTCTGATAGTATTTTGTAGGCATTTGCCAGACATTGGAAATGAATGTAGAAGGGTTGTGTTAGTGTGACAGTAAGCTATGAATATTATGCAAATAATCGTTCATATAATTAACAAGTCATGCAATAGAAGGGAAAGACTCATTCATGAATCCCCAGCTCTTTTTTACCCCCAAATAATGGCATACTTAGGTTCTTCTGCCAAGAAACTTCTAGCTATCATCCCCTTTTCTCTCTTACATTCCTTGGTGTGGAATTTTGCTCTGCTGCAGTTAGTGAGACCATCAGTACTGATGTTGAATTTTCACCCCTGGTACTTTCAGGGTGACTGAGATCTGCAATGGTTTCTGTGCAGAGACCTGAAGGAACTGAGAGCTGGAAGGAAAGTCTGCAACCTGCTTCYCTCCCTCCTTTCTATAGGGCATGAGAGAAACTGCTCCTTCTCAAAATACCAACTCTTCAGATTCATTGGTGCTTTGCTTAACATGAAATAGTCTTGATTTAAGGGATATTGAAGCAGCTGGAGTCAGGTGGTTTTTAGACCTTTCTGAATTGTTTCCTAAATGTAATGTAAGTTGCAGTGAGAAATTTACAGCAGTATGAGAACAGGCGTTTCAAAATGTCAGGTTGTGTCTGTAAATTGCCATGTCTGGCAATAAACCCGCCTGTCAAGTAACCGGCAATCTCAGCCTGCTGGTGAATCTGATTTTGCTGTGTGCTTTCTCCTGASTGAATCACAGAGAGAGCAAAACTGGTGATTCTTTCTTATGCTGTTAACTTTTTTTTTTTTTAATTCAGTAGAAAGCTAACATGAGCTGTGAAGTTAAGTAAAATCAGTTAAACGCAACTCAAGAAGATAAAATTTTTAGCTGTATTGTTAAGTGTTTATATCAGGAATTTTTTAAGCTAGGATTTGTTCTTCAAATCAGTTCCTTAACATGGTTGTATGCATAAGAAAGAGTAACCTAAAGAAATCTTCCTTTAAATATTTGGTTCACCATATATTGGGTATTATCCCTAATGAACATTTTGAGCAGACATATGGTATGATGTCTGATGGGCTTTAATTTTTCTAGCTCAGCCATCTGATCTGAAGAAGGAAGCAAAATTATAGCCATAAAACTGTACCCTCTGATTCACCTTCCTGTTCTATTTATGATTTTTGCAGCCAGGATGCATAAACTCCACAGTCAGCATTCAGATGGGTGGGTATATAGTTAGCTCATTTCTCTACACGTGTCCTCAGAACAGAATAGTAAATTTGGTTATTTCTGAGAATGCTGTTCTGCAATAGTGAAATTATAATTCTTTTGGCATGTTTGTATTTAAATGTGGTAYATGAGAGGAATGAGACCATGTTCTTGGAGTGCTATCTCTGAAGGTCATTAGTCATCAGTTGTATTAAAACACTGAAGATACCAGAGATGTAAAGCCTCTGATTGGCACTTATCCAAAATTCTTTGCCAATTGTCTGTTATTGCTTATTCTTCCTCTTACCAGCACACAGAGAAAGTTCTAGCAAGGAGAATATATAATGGGGCATGTTTTTAATAAATACTTGTCTTCCAAAGTGCTTGACTTTAAGAAAGTGCGTGCCTGCCTCTCTGCTTTAATGGTTGCTGAAACATATCCAGCTAAATTGCAAAAAAGATACACTTTGATGTTGTAGGTACACACAGTTTGTGGTGATTGGGAGTGGGGCTGTGGCCCAGGCTCATCCCCAGTGGGCACAGCTGTGCAGGACAGGTGAATGCTATTGAAGGGAACGAGCCATGGAGTGCCCAGGGGCACTGACCAACCACCACAGGGAGCAGAGGGCACACAGGTGCAGTGCATCAACAGGAGGGGATAAAAGGCTG
>JACDOX010000087.1:1015529-1031947 GCA_014549065.1 Cardinalis cardinalis | reverse complement strand
GACCAACCACCACAGGGAGCAGAGGGCACACAGGTGCAGTGCATCAACAGGAGGGGATAAAAGGCTGGGCTGAAGAACAAGAAGGGCAGATGCTTCAAGTCTTCTTTGGTAGTAGTTGTGGCTCCACCGTCATCCTGAAACTTTGACCCTGAAATTGTTCTGGCATCCTAAAGTATATTTGATGTMAAACTTCCCCAGTGAGGTAAGCATTTGTTTGGCAGCTTAATTCTTGGTGGTTTTTAATTTTTTTTTTTACTGAATTTATTTTCATGCGTATTCAAGCTCAGGCTAGAACAGTTTTGGCATCTCTTCTCTGCAAAGAAAACCAGTGCAGAACCTGTCCTTAGCTGGAACTCCCAATAGCTGTCCTTTGGGGAAGAGCAGCTAGAGAGGGTCAGCAACATGGTSTGGGGACCTCCCTGTGCCTGGTGACTCTGATGGAGTGTGTTAATTACATGGTGGAGATGGTTCAGCCTCTGATATGCAAGGCTCTGTGTTCTCATAAGCATTTTGGTTTCAGCATATTCCGTCCTGGACAGTTTTCAAAAAATTGTGTGACACTTAAAGAATAATTAATTTTAGCTTCCAGCTACCCCTACTTATGGCTGGTGATTGTTTCAAGGGGGTCTTCAAATTTCCATCAGTATTTCCATGGTAAAATCTTGCTCTGTGGTCATATCTCTGTATAAGTAAGGCAAAAAAATTTGGTGTYTTTTTTCCCCTCCTTTGCAGCTAATTTGGTAAAGAATCTCAGTGTTTGACTGTGCTTTAGTTAAACTTATCTTCCCCACCAAGCTGAGATAGATGTTACAGTGCTGTGAATATCTCTCATGCAGTGGAATGAGGGGGCCTGAGCACAGGCAGATCAGGGATGGTGCAGAGACTTGATCCCAGGTCACCAAGCAACAAGCTGGGTGTCAACCCTGTTTGGGTGGCTASCAAAATGGATGCTCATTTGGGCAGAAGAAACATCAAGAATGTGACAAACACAGAAAACAGGGGCTGGGGGATTTAAGCAGATAGTATCTTGTATAATCACTAATTACAGTACATCTATGGCCTAATAAACATCCAGATTGAACAGGACTGGGAGAGGTGCCAGCTTGGGGCAGTGCCAGAAATCAGCCTGGCATTTTAAATCCCTTTCTGGTCATTCTTTTCCACAAGACAAAGCACGTCTGCAAATGTTTATGAAATGYTTTGTTGCTGTGGGGTGTTACCTGTCCTTGCCTTTGGTACATACCTATCTTCCCTTCTGTGGCTAGTGCTTAACCTGGCTTGGTGTATAGCAGGACAGCTTTAGCACTGCTGTATTGCTGCCAAAGGATAAATCTGATTTCCTCAGGAGTGTTACAAAAGCACAGAGGACATAGAAGACATTGCTGAAGCTCAGGAATTTGCACAAATGTATTTGGGATATTTATCAAGTATTCTCTTATATCCTCTTACTCCATCTCTTTTCAACTGTTACTTGTTCCAGGCCACCCTTGTTGTTAGAATTTACATAAGAAAATTGATTTTTTTCCCCTCTTCATGATAAAGCCTGATGATCCAAGTCACCTGAAGAATGCCTATAAAATCACATAAGCTCCAGATATCTGAAGTTGCTGGGGTTTTCCTGAGAATGCAAATACTCTTGTGAAGCTATTTTAGTTGCTCTAAGAAGAGGTTAATTTGATTAGGTGAGAAATGGCTGATGTATGTTTATAATGGGCCATGCTACCATTTCCTATAGGAAACCCCATGGGCAAGGGACACAGGAGAGGGATTCTTTCAGGAAGTTCCTCTAGTAAAGCTGCTGGTCCACCAACTAATAATGTCTCTTGTTCATTAGCCTGACAGAATACTCTGATTGGAAATCACAGGACTACTGGGAAAATAAAGGCTGGGAAATTATCACTGTACCAGAAATGACCATAGAGAGTATCCTAATTCTGAGAGGGTGCATTAGGCAGTGCCTCTCCTCAGAGCCACAGWGTGTCCCTGTCAGACATACCACTAGCTGGGGTGTGCAAGGTGATCCTGAGTGCATGTTGACAGAATTGCTAGAGATTCAGGCTGGTSTGGATGCACGATAAAACAGATAATTTCCTTAAGCTGGTTCTATCAGTAAAGAATGAAATAGCCTTTCCTCTTTTGAAGTGACTCCACTTTAATGCAGCTAAGAAACAATGCCAGGCTTTATTGGTGTAAAGGGACTTGCTTTGCTCTCTGCATGAATTGTTCCTGTGCTACAAATCAATAAGAACCTGCAATATTTATGTGACATCCCAAAATCCGCTATACAAAAGCTCGCTCTGGCAAYAAATATATGAAAATTCCCTCCACTTGGTCTATTAGAGCCTTCAGCTGGGAAATGTCAGCAAAAGACAGCTCAGCTGAAACATGACCTGCAGTTTTTCTTGAATGGATGAGACATTGGTGGTGCAAACTATTGATGTCCTCAGAAAAGTGCAGTTAAATAGCATTTTTATTTATTTTACAGCATCAACCTCTGTTCCCACAAATGAAGTCATCATTTAAAAATAACTTTAACATAGAAACAACCAGCTCCTGCAGCAATTTTTACCTCTAAGAGCTGGAGAAGGTCTGTGTTACTCTCCACTGGAGAAGCTCCAGGAAAGAAAATGGGAGGTTTCTTTGTTTGGGTTTTATAGGTACAAWGCTGGATTTACTAAATCACTGCCATGTGCTCTTTTAAGATTTTTGTTTTGTCATTTTCTATTACCTTATTACTTCTTTAATTGTGTAAATTAATGTTTACTGGTGCCAATTCTACTTTTTATTGAGACATACCCAGAAAAGAAGGGGGTGGCAGAAACCCCTTAATTTTGTGCTTGACTTAGCCCATTAGTTCTAATATTGTAAAGTAGTTGTACTCCTAGATCAGATTCAGCAAGCAGCATGTGAAACATGGCTATTGCAGAAGAGAGGCATAATACTCCTGATTGTGCTTTTTGCATATAGTGTGGCATCTCAATTAAACATGATGGTGGGTTTTTTTCAAAAGCTGCTGAACAGACTATTTTTAGATTAAGAATCTGGCACAACCCACTAATGAGAAGTTTATTCTTTGCTGCTGCTAGCCAGTCTTTTTTTTTTCACCCTTAACTTTGTTTAAAAGCCAAATAAGTAAATATTGCTGGGCTCTTGCCTTTTAAATCTGAAGATCAAATCATTCCCATGAGGAGCTTCTGTCTCTTCTTGTACAGCTGCACTCCTTCATAATCAAGGGCCAACATTTTAAAGTGGCTGATAAATATTGAGTGCTTTAAATTCTGGGTGCTCAGTTTGACATGTTCAAAAGGGCTGATTTTCAGAAAGTCCCCTGATACCCACTATTAAAATCTCAGCATTTTCTAGCTGGCTACACAGAATTCCTGGCCAACACCAGCACTTTGTAGTGGTATTTTAAGGCAAGATTCTTTACCAGGAGGGATGGTGTCTTGTGGAAACAGTGCCACGGGTTTGAATTTACCCTTGGGCCTGTAATGTAATATGGGAGCTCAAATGCATCTCCKGTGGATCTGCCTCCTTGCTGCAGGTGCAGGTGAGGGGAGGGCGACCCAGGGACAGGGCTGAAGGCAGTGGCTGTTGGTGGCGGCAGAGACAGGCAAGGATCCTGCAGAAATCAGAGCTGAGCTYGGTTAAACTCAGCTTTGCTCCTCTTATTTGGGTCTGTTTGCTCTCTCCTCAAGCATGTGAATCACATAAATTTGCATGTGTGTTTTTACTGCTTTGYTGCTGTTCTTCTGCCATCCCAGAAGCTGGAGGAAGTTAATTACAAACTGCCACTCAGCAAGAGGGGGACTCAAACAAAATTCCTTTCTGAAAGCAGAGCACTCTGGGGTCAGAGCAGGTCTGTGCCAGTCACTGCCTGCTTTGCCATCAGCTGCTGGGGCACATGGCAGGCACATTTGCTTTTAGTCAGCTGGCTAAAAGCAAATTTCTTTCTTCTTCCTGGGCACCTCTCTTTGCAATGCTAAAGACATCTCTTCCAACAAGATCTTCACCTGTACTTCCATGAAAGTTAGCTGAGCTGTGATTAATGCCAGCTGAGCATGTGACCTTTGTAGTCCAGCTTGCTGAATTCCCTGGCAGCACCTCAATCCCGAGGGGGCATTCTGCAGCTGCAGAAGATGAAGGATAKTGCTTATGGTCTGTCATAAAGAGCTCAAACCTTTCCAGGGTAAATTCCTTCATTTCAAACATCTCATAATGGAGGCAGCCTCTCATGGGTGAGGCTCTCTCCTAGTCTCTTGTCGTGCCAGTCTAAGGAACATGGTCATAAAAAGAGGCTTCTGATATTATGCCTTGATGATTCTTCATCAAGGATGTGGTACGATGAACTGCTTTTAATTTGTCATGGAAATTAGTAATTTAAAATAGRTTTTTTTTCATAGCTAAGTGGACTCACTCAGTGTGACTCACTGCCTGAGAAGCTTCACTTTGTGCACCATGTGAATCTGGAGCAACACCCATCAACATCAGTAAACTTAATTTAAATAGACTAAATCTAGTGTGAATGAATCTGGAATCAAGTCTTATGTCTTCAGGCATCTGTGGTAGTTTCAGGCCCTGCAGGAAGCTGTTGAGAGACTGCCCCTGGGTGGTTTAATGCCCCCCAGGAGAGTGTCTCTATGATGGAGTGGCACTACTCATTAGCTGCAGGCTCTGAAGGTGAAATAGATAAACCAAGAGCAAGAGAAAGAAAGCAGGTCTGCCAGCTGTTAGTAGGACACGTGTGCCTGCACAGCTGAGGGTGAGAAAGCAGCCTCTGAATTTTCTGTGTGCAGAGTGTCAGGGTGCTGTGTGTGCAGAACCCCCCTGCAGACATGGGAGGACAACACCTTCAGATCCTACACAGTGTGGCTTTTAAAGGCAGCTGAGAGATCACAAGCTGGCATTTCAAGTAGGTTAAGTGATGTATGAGCTGTGCATAATTTTTTGTGTTTCCTCTGGACTGTTGGGTCAGTCCCCACTGCCTCAGAGTCCAGCACTGTCAGTAGTGGGGTTTAAGTTTCATGGTCAGTGCATTACAGCTGGAGAGTGTTCCTGTTATGTGGCCAGGATTGGTGGCCTCCAACATCTGTGGGGGCCTTTGATGCTTATTAAAGGTATAACTTTCAGATTTCCAGATTTCCCACAATGTTCATTGCTAAGGAGATTTTCCAGTTACTCCACATTGAACAGGGAGATGGCCCTGCCCTGGGCTCATCTCTTGGAGGATTTATAAGGATGTCCTTGGGAATTCTACTGAAGTGCAAGGGCACAGTTTACTAAGGGCTGTGAAGGAAGTGAGAAAAGTAGCTGAATATCCAGACAAGAGCATGCAAACTTCAAAAATTTGYGCATGAGTTTGAAAACATCTTCTATCCCTTTATCTCTGCATAGTTTCTTAGCTGCTGCTTGGCCAGATGGCAAGTTGATTAATAGCCCAAGTAGCTCTTATGCCAAGAGCTTGCTGGAGAAGTGKTGCTGAGGATCTGTGTTCCTTTTTCCCTGCCTCTGCCAGGTGCAGCAGTGAAAAGCTGACAGCAAAGCAAAGCATATGTCCCATGCAGAGCCCTCAAACTCTGATGTTGAGGTAAAAAAAAAGTAAATGTTGGGTGTACATTTCTCTGCTCTGGATGCTGGTGATGAGACTCTTAACCCTCGGCACTGCTGAGTTAATGACAGGTTTCTACAGAGTAAAGTTTGCWTGTTCTGTCTTTGTTAATGACTGTTCTTTGGTGACACTCTTTCAGAACTAAAGTGGCAAAGATAGTTGTCTTCTCCTCCAACATGGCTGTTTCTCAGCATCAACAGTCGACCTTGGTGTGCTTGAGCGATTTCAGTAAGCAATGAGGGTCGGCTTTTGACCCTGGATCTTGAACTGATTTTTCTCTGTTTCATGTTCAATTCCAGGGCTAAGGCAAGCAGCTCTAGGGAGAATCAACTTTCCTTGATTTTCATCCCCCTCTGTTAAAAAATTAAAAGGCTCTTGAAGCTTATGATCCTGTAAATGAGGGCACTGCTGGGAATTGAGTGCACKATTGGCTTTATTAGAGCTAGTGCTGAAAGTAAATTTGCTTAGGTGTGTTAATGTTTGTGGGAACCTCCATGCAGGGGGAGAGGCCTTCCCAAGTATTTTGACAGATAGGAAAGAGCCCATAAATGCACCTTTAAGCCAATTAGAAGCTTATAATCTTTCTTTAGTGCTAGCACACCTTCAGAAGAGTGAAGTTCCTGCGCACTGTGTCTGACAACACTCAATTCTGSATCCAGTTAAAGGCAGCTGGGAGGAGCTGGCTGAAAATTTCAGCTCACAAACTGCATATGTTCCATTCTGTCTGGATATTGCTGACATAAATATGGATCATCAGAGTCTCTACAGCTGTCAGTGTGTTTACCCCAGTGCTAAAGCAGTGTGATAAGGCTGCATCTGGTGTCTGTCATGAGTCATATTGCTTCGCTTTCTCATGTCAGTATTTTTTTCCTTTTTTTTCAGTTTGGTATGACAAACATTTTAACATATGTAATTTATTTTTAAAAAACCCAAGCCTTTGATGATGAAGACCTAGGTRATTCTGAAGTCTGAGATACAGGAAAATCAGGGTAACATGCCTAAGATACTTCTGATTCTTCTGGGTCATTGTGTTATTGGGAGTTTTATGTGTGCTGAAATAACACAGGTGTTTAATTCATTTTTATGAAGAAATGACAGCTTGAGTCTGTAAATACAGTGCAATCTATAATCTAAACAAAGCTGTGAATGGGAGAGTTGGCCAAAAAAGCAGRGGGTTGACTTCTGCAGCTCAGTTTGTGGGTGTTATTTACCTAGACTTTARTAAAGCCTTTGACACCATGTCATGTGGAATTCTCCAGGAGAAAGTGACTGCTCATGCCTTTGACAGGTGCATTRTTTGCTGCTTGAAAAACTGGCTGAGTGTCTGGGACCAGAGTGGTGGGAATGGTGTCACACCAGTTCGTGGCCAGTCCCTGGTGCTCTTCTTCAGGGCTCAGCTCTGAGGATCAGTGGAGATCCTCTTACATTTTGAAGGSTTTGGCTTAAGCTGTGTTGAACAGCTTGGCAGTCACTTGCCCACTGTGTTTAGGCAACAGAGAGAGGAAGTGCAAAGCTCGGCTGTAAGGAAGAAGCAACTGTTAGTGTTGGGTTCRTGGGTCTGTTCTGAGGAGTCAGCAGAAGTTTGTTGCACTTCATGTGACCCAACTGGTTCAGTCATTCTCGAAATAATGATGTGGCTTCATGCAGGAGAAACCACTATGAGCTGCTCACAGGTTTCCTGAACTATTTCCAGGAAAGTCAGTACATGTAAAAATCAATCACCTAATGTGATAATTCACTTGTAGGAAATTTTGGAAGGAATGTGAGATGGGACCTCTGAATTGGTTTTGGTGATATGATTTATTTTTCTTATCTTCTGCATAGACAGGAAGGGTGAGTTTGGCTCACATCTTTACTGCATGGTTCAGAATGTCACAAGACCTTTGGTTACAGGACCTTTTAAGGAATTATTGATGAATAAAACACTGCCAACAAGGATATTTTTTATGTTTTTGACCCAATCCTTAAATGTTTCATCTTATGRACTCAAGCTACAATGTAAGCTTTCTTAGCCAATCATGTTATGACACACAGACCTACAGCATTGCATTTTAAACTTCTTTTTACCTTTGTAACTATTATTTTTCCTRTATCTKAAACTCTAAACTTTCTTCCACATAACATGTCTYTGCTTTAAACTGTAAATYCACATTCTCACTTCTAGCACCTATGTTTGGAAGCCTTTTCCAAGGTCTCAGATCAAATCTTGTGTTTAATTCTAAGCTTTGGCTTACAGACCCAAAGTTCTGAGAGTTCCTTRCTTGTCAAATTCCAACAACTTAAGGTAATTATTGAGCTCCTGGGGAAGACAAGAGCCGAGATCTTACTTGGATCCTGCRGTCAGAATACATGGCATGACCTCAACAGGGCTCTCTGGTAAGGATGGGTGTTATGGGCAGCAAGAGTGCTTGTGACAGGTATTTCCAGTCCTCTATTAAAGAGGGGGGAAAAATCACTTTTTAGACCAAATGTTGTTCTTGGACTTTATCTATATTTGGGTTCTTTACATGACTTTGCACCTTGCTGTGGTTTTGCCTGTCTTTTTTGCTGAGTGTTTCAGGTACAAGTCCAGCCACAATSTGAAGGAGGCAGTGAGGGATGGAGGGACCTGCTCAGGGACCAGAGAGGACACAGGTCTCTAGCAGGGCACAGTGATCAAAAGAGGGATGTTTCAGATGCTGGCACCTGGTCCATCCCCTGAGCACTGTGGTGATTTTCTTCCTAGTACAGTAAACTAAGAGGATTTCAGGCAAACTATTCTCTTAGSTGCAGAAGGGGCATTTTTATGCAGTGGGTATTGTCAGTCAGTTCTCTCCCTCTTGTCTACAGTTTGTCTTTACCTCATGAATTTTCTTTTACTTTCACATAGCATCTTCAAAGTGTAAATAAGATTTCTTCTTGGTCATGTTTTTTCCCCTGCTTTCCTCTTCCTTTGATAAAACTACCATGGCTATTGGGTTGAATCCTTTGTTTGAGTCTGTGAGCTTAAGACTCAGGGTTGAATTAAGATTCTGGGTTGAATCTTTTGGAAGAGTCTGTGAGTTTAAGACTCTTGTTACTCCACAAATGCCAAAAGCRTTACTTTTGTGCAACTGGAAACAGAATCAAGCTTTTTATCTATTGCTGGATTATGGGACACCTGTCAAAACAATCTGATTATTTTTTAATATATTGCCATTCAGRGACAAATTCTGGGAGTTTTTAGGTTTTTGTTGTTCCTTTCTCTCTTGACAACCCTAGGGACAGAGGGTACTGACTGTGCAGAGCATCTCAAATGGTACTGTGGGGTGAGTGGCTCATGCATACACTGTTGTCATGCTTGTGGAGAACACTCCCAGCAGCATTTACAGAACAGAGCCGAGCAGGTGGATGTTCATGTGAGGCCATGCTTGCCTCCCTTTCAGCTCCTTGTTGCTGGGCATGACTCCAAGRATGTTTCCTGTCATTTTCCCTACACTCTGACCGAGTGTTAAATGGCATTCCTTTGCCTTTTTTCTTTTAATAGCCACTTTTCCTTTCATCAATGCTGCCTGAGGCTGGGCAAAATAGCTATCCTGAAAACTGTTAATATGAGGAGGTATTACAGCTCCAAAATTATTTTACAACATTAGTTAATATATTTTAACCTCATTCTAATTTAGTTCCATCTTGCTCCTCCTTGCCTTCACTCCCATCAGCTCTCTTTTTACAATCTCTGATCTTCTCAATACACAGCAGAATGTGTGTGATCTCGTCATAGAACTATATCTTCCTTTTGCACAGTAGAGTATTAACTTTTCCCCCTACATCTGCAATAGTAACATAATTAAATAAAGTAATAATTCTGACTTTTACTGTGCTAATATGATGGTCATTGCTAGTGTAATCACCATGGAAAATTCTCTTGTTGGTGGTAAATATTTGCAGTTAGCACAGAGCTCTTGTTTTTCCAGGGTTTTTTGTTTTGTTTTCCCATTCCATGTT
Organism: Cardinalis cardinalis; assembly: GCA_014549065.1. Lineage (NCBI taxonomy): Eukaryota > Metazoa > Chordata > Aves > Passeriformes > Cardinalidae > Cardinalis > Cardinalis cardinalis. The sequence continues at coordinate 1,022,376 of JACDOX010000087.1, read as the reverse complement.
ACTTCTTATTTATTTTTAAATTTTATTTTATAAGAAAGAGCCTCCAGAAAACTTTAACTTCATGTTGCCCACTTTACTCACCCCATGAAAATTGAATTCCAGTCCTGTTTTCTCTGTTTGTCACGCTTGCTGACTGTTCTTGGACCTCTGTTGTGGAAGTGTTTGGGAATTCACCACTGAAATTTATAATGAACAGTTTTTACCTGTGGATGTCCTGGACGATTGTCTCTTACCAGAAGGCTGGAGCCATTTGTGATTCATGTGCTCCTCAGGGGCCAATTGTGTGTCTGCCTAGGTCTGATTTCCAAAGATTGTGACTGTAAAGGTTTCCAGCAGTGCTTTCCATGGGTGCTTTAGTGGCTTAAAAGCCTTTCTGAAATCATCAACAGCCCATGTTTCTTTCCCATTTTGCAGGAGAGATGGACTGCAGGATGGGAAGGGAGTGTTTCAGTGGGATGGTGGGAATGGAGCCCAAGCAGCTTTCTGCCACCCCCCCTTCCTCTGTCCCAGCCCTTCACCTGAGTGACAGGGCTATGGAAGCAGCATAATTAAACCTCAGTGTGCAGTGTTCAGGAGCACATCCTCCCAGCCCATCAAGAACCCATCACTCAAGGGAGATGCTGTTAATTGCCCGTGGAGATAAGCAAGAGGCAATTGCAGCAAGGCGTGTCGAGCTTGCTGCTCCCAGCCCACCAAAATTTGCTTTCCGAGGGCTGTGTTTAGTCAAGCACTTGTGAGGGGCCAGCTGTAATTTGCACCTYCTCGCATGATTCGAAGGTAATGGGATGAGATGTTGCGGCAGGGTATTGACCTCTCACTGCCACAGTTGCTCTGGCACGGGGAATAAACAAATGTTATGGTGGGGGCGGTGATTCTCTCGGAAACAGAGAGCAGGGATGCTCAGATGCTGTTTCTGACAGTGAATAGCTCACACTGAAAACAACAGATGCTGATTTCAGGAAAATAATAGCATTTTCAGGCAATGGTTTTCTGCAAATTCAAAGAGCTCGGTAGGCTAGAATTGATAAGCTCGTGTTACTGTGGGATGTTGGTGCACAGCAATAGACTTGTTTCATTCTTGGTTTTCACCTAAGCCTCTGTTCTTCAGTTAAGAGTAAATTGTTTTTGCACAGAAGTATATTAAAAAATGTTGGACTGGCTTTTATGAATGGGCAAAGCTTCGAATGATGAGAGGTTTGTGGTTCATTTATCTTACCAGTTACTCAGTAACCTGCCTGGTGGACAGCCCAGTGTGGAGCCAAGCATAATATACTCATCYGCAATTAATAGAGAGGTCTTTTTCAAGCCCTTGCAGTTGGAGAACACTGACTGTTCCAGCCCTCTGGCTCAATCTGTAATCTCAGCACTGCTTTCAGCTGGGTGAATTTGTGTACTGAAATGTTTCCCTGCCCTGATTCACTATTCCAAGATCTCTGAATCTCAGGCATTCCCTGAAGAGCAAAGAAAAGCTGAAATGCAAAATTGAACAGGATAGTGGACAGTAGAATACAGAATGAATATATATATATTCCTGATAACAACATGGCAGCTGTTGTATTATTCTATTAAGATGGAAAAGAAACAGAAGACCTGTAATTTTGGGGTTAGGCTCTAAATACACTGCAGGCTGAAAAACTGTTTGGTAATTAGGTTGGAACAAAAGCCTGATGGAAGACAAATATTTTAAAGCTGTGTGTTAGTGCAGGAAAAAAGCACATCAGTAAAAATCTCCTGGTTCGTGCTCATTGTCTGGAAGCCACGAAGCCAGTTGTTTTCCAATGCTAATACTGCCTTGTAAGTSAATCTCCCCTTTCCAGGGAATGCCTTCTCCTCCCAAATCTGTTCTGTGGTGCAAACATTGCACGTAAACAGATAGAGAACTCATGAAGATGTTTTGGGTCTCCAAACAGAGCTTTTTGTTAATACAAGCCCTGTATTTTGCAGTCCCTTGTCCTGGAGGTTTCTGATTTGACCCTCCTTGTGAGGCTATTCCAGATCCTTGTAGCTTCAAACCCAGAGATGTTTTCCCCTTTTTAACATACAAGTGCCATGTTCTGCCTTCCCTAAATGCTGATGATGTGACTTACCAGAAGATCTGAGATCAAAATTAACTCATTCCTCTCCCTTCAGTGCTTTGAAAGGTCTCCTTCTGTTYGGTGTGGTGACGCCTCTCTTATCTTACTTTTGCTGCTGAAAGAGCTTTTATCAGCTGTAGTAATTTCCTTCAGAAGACGTGACCTGCTTTATTTGTTGGGCAGCGAATAGAGGGAGTGCTCTTTCACCACTCCTCCACGGCAGCAACTGTTTCACTGCTTTTCAAAAAAAATGAGAGTCGTGAGTGCTTTCCGAGCCCTGCAGATGGCACTGCCTTCCTGGGCTTGCCCGAGTGCCCGATGCATGCCCCTGTGGTGGGCTCCGTGCAGTCTTCAGCTGGAACAGCTCTTCTTGCAGCTGAATAAATAGTTCAAAAGTTCTGGCTCTGGGATGTTTTAGTTAACWATGAAAAATAATATGGAAATTGCTCGGAACCTTTCCCTTTACTCCTCTTTAGGTGGTTTTGTTTTCTGGACTTTTGTTCTTCTTGAGGTTTATCTTCAGAGGGCTTTTAACAACTTCACTGTACAGCCATTTTTTCTCTCTCTGGTATCTCCCCATGCCAATTAAGTACTGAATTGGCTGCAGAGACAATTGCCATTTCCTAGGAAGACACTAATGGAGAGAGAGGGAGGGAGCTATCTTGTTATCAGTGTTCTCTTGGGGCAGAYATGCCCCCCTTGTAAGGAAATGGCAGCATCGATGACACAGTGGTAGAAATTGATCTCACACTGTTGCTGCCCCTTTCCCACTGCAGCAGGAGGGGTTTTTGCATGTRCTCTTCAGTTCCCAATGCTTTTCCTTAGGGTTTGCCAGGTGTTTGGGATGTACCTTCCCTGTTCTGCAAAGGTGGAGCACTGCTGGCCATGCACTCAGCTCCCCATTCTGCAGGGGCACTGATGGGAGGTGTTTGTTTTCTGRGGTGTCTACACAGCCCTTGGGAACCTACTGACTGGAGCCACCAGTGACTGCTTGTCCAGTCCCTCTGGGACTCTTATCTTGGGCCTTGGAGATAATTTTTATATCATCTTGTGTTCTATACTGGCTACAACACAGAGAAATGACTCATTCAGAGCCTGATGATATTGCATATCGCTGACAATTAAATGGAGATCTATTTTTTTTATGGCTGTTCTCTCTGGGTTTTCATGGCAGGCCAAACAATTTGTTTGCTGTTGCAGCATTTAATGGAGGCAGCAGCTATCATATGTGAGGGATCTGCCATATTTTCCRAGAGTCAAAATAAAACTCAGCCGTGGCGAGGTGTTCTGGGTTGCTTCCTGTCCATAAATCCTCAGCTCCTTGCCTTCAAGGTCAGTTGGGTATTTCATGCCTCAGAAATGGTTCATATTGCCAAGTGACTGGCTAGCAATGCTGCCCAGACATATTAAATCTCTTGATTTCACTGCTTATATTTCATCTGTATGGAAACATTTGAATTGTGGTTTGCATCATTGCCTGTGTGACTAATCCCACGTGCACCAGGAGATCTGGACAGGCTCTCAGAGAATAATGGCGCTGCCACCCTTGGTAGGGCTAAGATATTTTGTGTCCAGCTGCACAGGGTGGAATGGATGATTGGATGCACCATGTCCTGGGGATCTGTTAGCATTCACCTCTTGGAGTATTTGAAAGCAAAATGTTGTGCCTCTATTGCCAAAAAACTTGGCTAAACTGGCTTTTATGTTGAGACATTAATCTGCAGCTGTATGGGAAAGCTGATGCTTCAATAGTTTTCTTTATGCAYAAGTATATTTTTAGAGTGGTTTTGTACATTCATACGTGCAAAGTCTTGTTAGAGACATTTTTTTGTGCATCCCAGCTCCCAGAGACAAGTGATCRACGTTCAAACTTCAGGCTGGGAACAAAAGGAAACAAAATCTCTGGGCTACAAAGAAAAGCCTGAAAGCCACTGAATAGTTAAAAGTCCAGAAGGTAGTCAGGTGTAAACTCAGAAATATGTTTTAGTCTGAGTRTAATTCTCCTGATGGCAGGTTTTACATGGTTGTGACTGCATAGTGCAGCACAGTGAGGACTGGTTGGGGAAACACACACACACTCTGAGCTCCTGTCTTTGGGCTTTAGCAAATTAAGCTCTCCATCAAATGTTTGAGATGAGATTAATTAGCACAGCCATCATTCATATTACAGTATCAGTAGCATAAAATGATTTAAATATTGCTGTTGGACATGGGCCTCTTATGTAGCTAGTTAGGTTTTTTTTAAGTATAATTGATCAAGAATTGGAAGTTAGATTGCTCTGAATTCACCGTGCTTTATTTCCAAAACTTCACATGTCTTTGACAAATTTAGGTGGGCTGTATGTCCCTGCCATAGTGGTGTTTTGCAGGATATTGAATTTATATTCTTTGGTATGGTGGTGAAAGAATTTTCTGCAGGGAAGAGAACCATCTCCTCACTAATTGCTATTTTTTTTTTAATCCTGAAAACAGTTTTCCTCCTACCCCCACCCCACTTAATTTTGAAAATAACCRCACCATTAAAACTGCAGTCCCCTTTCTTCCTCCAGACAAAAAGGCTGCTGTGTACAGCAGCTCTCCCAGAAGATGTCAGTCTGAGTGAGGGTAGTCTGACAGAACAAAAACCAAACCTGAACATCATCATAGAGAGGGAAAATTTGGAATAGCAGTAATGATCGGTGAATCTCGCCTACACAGTTTGTGGTAAAAACTGGCATACTTTTTAGCTGCTTTGGCCTTTCAAAAAAAGCCCTTCAAATACTTTTGTTGTTATATTTTTGACAATTTCTGAGCATTCGAATCCAGAGATACAGAGGGAGGGGAATGAGTGAAAGACATTCCAAGCATGTGCAAATATGTGTCCTGGTGCCTTGATCTTTGCCACTCTCCCCACATTAATCTCACTCATTCCATCCTTATTTGTACATGACCAGGGACCAGATCTTGTCTTATCTATGCTCAGTGTGGGCACAGAAATTTGTAGAAATTTAGTGTTAGAAGAGCAACCACAAGATGGTCAGCTTTCCACTGCATCTTCGTTGTCATTTCTGTTTTTTTTCTGGGGCATGCAAAAAGTGCCAGGAGCCTGGTACTGGAGCAGCCACATTTGCTTCCTATCAAAGCTGCTGCACAGAGGCCACCAAACCACAGAGGGCTCTGACTGTTCCTTTAAGGACATGGTTTCCCCACAGTTGTCCATGGAACATCTGCAGAAATGTACCTGCCATGGAGAACTTTTTAATTCTTTCCATGTTCCTAGTTTTGGAGACCTTCTTGCATGTCAGCAAATGCCAGGTAGGGCTTGATGGGGGTGCCACAGACACAGATTTTCTCTGCTAGGGCTGAGCTAAACCCAGACAAAAAATATCTTTTGAAGAGTAACTAGGGCCATGCTCTGTTTTTATATCTGCTTAAAATCTTGACTTACAAATGAGTTCCTATTATATGCCTCTCTAAATATTAGATTTTTAAAAAAACTGCCATTTGAAGTTATTGACTTACCACTGCTGTCACTAAAGCAGAATTGAATCAAGCACTTCCAGATTTTTATCAGCTGTTCCTGGTTGGCTACAGTGCATGATTGGTATTGATCTTGTGGGAATAATACTAACAATTTTCCTGGTTTTGCATCTGGAGACATATTTATCTCTTAATCTGTAACTATCATTTTCTATAAAGCAACATATCCAGGTTTTTATATTCACATACAGTTATACATTTTAATTTTTTACCAGCAATTTTAATTGGAAATATTGAGCAATATGCTGGTTTTCTGTTGTACAACTTTTCACTCTGCTCTTGTCTGGTWATGTTTGTGAGGGCTAATGGATTTCAATATGTAGGGTTTTCTTAGATGAATGGTGTGGGAGCTTTTGTCAACCTAGGTCTTCATAAGCTCTCAGAACTATATGATCATTTAGATTTTATTGCATATATATTTCACTTGATATTGTACTTGGATCAGATGCACAGCTATTTAATGAAGATATTGATTATTAGCTTTACAAACCTATCAAAAAGGGAGGAGAGACAAAAATGTAATAAACAATCATTTGTATTAGTTTGTCCTATGCCATGATGTTTATTCTGATGGGTTTTCTGCATTGAATTTGACCTGAGAACAGAAAAGTTGCCAGAAAAAATGTGGTTAGGAAAGTGTTCCTTTGCCCCTCTGATGCCAGGGCAGGAGCTRCAGAGGGGGATATCAGACCCCTCCATTTGGCAGGTTTGTTCCTGTCATACCTGGCAATCCCAAACAAAAGGATGTTTCAAGAAWACCTTAGAGCTTTGGTGGATGAGAACCAAACAAGGATTGCTTCACCTGCTTCTTTGCTCTCAGCCTGGTGATTCACTGGCAGAGATGGGGTTCCTGCTCACCCACGCAGGAAGCAGCATGCACTTCCCTCTTGTGCAGGGATGGTGTCTCAGCAGGTTTGCCTCCTCTCCTGCAGCCCTGCAGGCTCAGCCACAGCCCAGCATCACTTCAGTGCAGCTGGTACTCCTCTAAAGTTCATTGCTGAGATGGGGCTCCAAAATCCTCCTGGGAGCAGCGAGCTGAGACCGYATTCTGCTGCCATCTTGCCATGTCATGAAGGCTCTCCCAAAAAAGGTGTTCCCTTTTAGTTTGGATGTGGAAATAACTCAAGATGTGCAGAATTTAATGTAGGGAAAGAAGTTTGTTATTTGTACCACTTTGACTCTTGAGGTTTCGTAGCAGTGGTTTGTTTGATTTAAAATTCTTCATGAGGAGCCCATTCTCTGGGGCAAACAGA